>BMAO01007805.1:0-23768 GCA_019973975.1 Trichonephila clavata
TTTCCAAACATTTTCTCTTCAAAAAGATTCAAAACAGCGTTTATTAAAGTTTTTTTATTTTATTTTTTTTTATGTTAATATATCATGGATACTTTTTTTAAAAAAATTAATTCACCATCATAAATATTTTTGGTACTTTTCCGTTAGCCGAGCACAAATGTTGCCAATTGTGAACCGAACGTGAGCCAAGTCACCAAGGGAAGCAAATGATAAGAGTCAACGGAATAAAAGTCAAAAATGTTCAACTATAAACAAATATTAATTAATAGTAAGCAAAACAAGTTCAACTATAAACAAATATTAATGAATTTTACACAAAGCAGTTTTACTCAAAAGCAATGCTTATATTTTTTGGTTTTTCCAGAATACCGATTATGTCATTGAGAATTTGCTCAAATGGATCGTTTACTCTTCGTTTTCACATAAATTCAGCTAAAAATTTTCATCATTTATTTTAAACAAAAATTAAGATGGAAGAAAGAAAGAAAAACGTGCTTTGTTTTGAATAAATTAAGAGAATAGAACACAAGCACCAAACGAACATTTCCTTTATGGTTGCAAGAAATTTGGCGGGATTCTAGAATTATTTGGCGACTTCTCACTTGCACCCAACTAACGGAAAAGTACCATATTTTTAATGATTTAAGTCTAAAACTTGAGATCTTCTGAATAGAAAATTGGTTGAATTTTTCCTAACTTGGAACTTTATTCTAAATAAAATTGAGTAAATCTTTACACTCTTCCTAACCAAACTCCCGAAGTTCCAAGCTAGTCACTATAGGTAGTGTGTGTAGCCCGGCGTTGTTTTGATAGAACACAACATCTCTCATGCGGAAATTCTGAACGTTTATGGTCAATTACTAGCTTCAATTGGTCAAATGTTGACATTAGAGATCAAATTTAGAATTTGGCCGTATGGATCAATAAACGACTCCTTTCCAGTCTGACCCAATGCGCAATAGAACTTTCCTGGTTTGACCACCGTTTGAGCTACTTTACCACATTTTAATCATGATAACTTTCACCCAATGTAGTCGTATGTGACCCACTAATGGCCTCAATCACCATTAGGTTTAGAAACAGATAGATTTCCCTCTCCGTTTGGCCAAGGCTTCGCAAATGGAAATTCGATCCATCATGCTTTGGTGTGGCACCCAAACACAGACAAGCTTCTTTTTGAATTCAGTTTGTGTAAATGGTTAAAAATTGTTTATATAGTAGAATTTTTGGCTCGTGGGCAATGCTACAACTACCAAAATGCTGGTCAACTTCAATCATTTTTGTCATTTTATCGATGTTTTCGACGATGGGCATATCTGAACGGCATCGAGGAAACCCAAATTGCACGTAATTGGCTATTACAGTAAAGGGACTGTAAACACCATTCACAATTTCAGCCACCTGGTTTTCTATTTTGCCTTTATCAAAGAAAAATTGTTAAAGGTACCGTATTTTCTCTTTGCTGACTCTCCTTAATACCTTGTAATTCACAATTGAATGAACCAAACAAGAAAATAAAAAAAATATTTTTTTCAGTGCAGAGTGTCATTTTTCCCACTAGCATAAATCTGAAAACCGTTTGATAGATACTTTAGGAGTTATCAATCACTACAGCCATCTACCGAGAAAATAATGGATCCCCCCCCCCTCAATCTAATTTATGAAGCTGTTTGGCCAGATAAGTTCCTGTCTGTCTGTCGAACATCGTTTCGTCAACTAAAATTACTTAGTTTTTAAGGTATCCGAAGTCGTTGAAAATGACCAAATTCGGTCAAGACATATATTTTTGTTTTTTTATTTTATTAAAAAGAGGTATCTTTTCGCTTTACAAAAGATACTTACTTTTGTTTCTACATTACCTAGAGGCCTAGTTGCAATCAATTTTATAAAGTTAGAAAAACCGGAAGTGAGTCTTTGATCTACCAGAAGTTGGATTTAAATTGCTCAAAATCTATTATGGCGAGTCTGATAACTCAAAATATTATGAATGTATTTCTATAAAACTTTTTAAACCTGATATTTACGTTTCTAGAGAATGTACTAAAATATTTCTTATTGTATGAATACTTTTTGAGTTATAGCGAGTTATTTAAATAATGGTCTCATAAAGAATATCACATTTCGAATGTTTACTCAATCAGCTCTAAAACTTTCAAATTTGAATAAAACATTAAAATTTTAGTACATTTTCTAGCTATGCATCTAATTTGTTTTAGTGATACTTTTACTCTAATATAAGTTTATTACTTTCTTCTCTAAATGCTTTGAAGTTTTTCAAAAATATTGCTAAAATTTCACTTATAATTGTGATTTTTGTAAAATTTATGTAATTTATTTTAAATATTGTTAGTTAAATATTAGTATTTATTTGTATTGAGTCCTAAAAAAAACATTTATAATGTAATGGTATTTTGTTAAAAAGTAATCCGAACGTGTTCGGATACCTTAAAGTTTTTCTACCTGCACAATCATACTGATAAAGATCTGATATCTTAATTTTCATTGATAACATATAAGTACTTATATGTACTTAAAACTGTTATTTATTTAATTTGTTATTTTAAAGTTTTTTCGGATACGTATCTTCATTGTAAACTATTTACTTGAATCAGCAGAGAAGATAAGAATAAAGGCCCAAACTTAAAGGAAGAAAATTTTTAAAAAATCATGTAACTTTTCTTATTTTTTGTAACCAAGTTTTTAAATCAAAAAAGTTAATATCCACTAGGGATCTTTTATGAATCATTTCACCAATACTAAAAAATAAAGTGAAATAAGAAATTAAATTTGATATTTGTAAAACCAATTTTAAAATCTTCTACTGTTGTGTAAATAACTATGCAAATATATATTCGTAATCTAAATGTCTATTTGTAAACATGTTCATACATGCAAGTGTAAATAATTATCTTTGATAGGAATTATTGACTATTAGGAATAAATGTTAGATGTATCATCACATGTAAGTATCGTCTGTACTCATTCGTACCTCTCTTCTACACTCTCTATATTTTATATATATTTATCTTGTTCAAATTTTCAATCGTTAATAAAATGCATTTTAAGGCACTCAATTGAGCTAAAATTTTATATAAACGGTTATTTTGGATGACATTACAGTAATTTAATTGTAATTAATAAATATTAATTGATTAAAACTAATTATTCAAAGAAGTACAAATGCAGCCATGTTGGCATCATTTTTGGTGACTTAGTGACCATTTTGGCGATTTGTGTCAAAACTAGAAAAGGTTTTTTTCTCACATTTTAGAGTGCACTATTTTTCTGAAACTTTCTATACACTATTGTTTTGGCTAACAATACGATAATTTAATTTTAATTAATTAAAAAGTTTTTTAATTAATTGACTGGAATTAATTATTTAAAGAATTATAGATACAGCCGCTTTGGCTTCATTTTTAGCGACTTGGTCAAAACTTTAAAATATTTATTTTTCTCACTTTTCAAAGCATTCAGTTGAACTGAAATTTTATATACACGATTGCTTCGGATGGCAATATGATACTTTAAAGTTAATTAATTAAAATTAATTGCCACTTAACGTTGTGATTCTGTAATATGTTTATACATATTTATATTAATTGTAAATATTTATTAAAAAGTAACTAAAACAATTTTTTTTTTGTTGGTATAAGTAGGAATTAACTTAATTTTTTTTAACATTTTTTTACATAGATTACATTTAGTTGAGTGCAAAGAAATGTGATAAATCATTTTTATTTTCAAGAATTGGTCATAGTAACTTTAAAATGGATCTTCAGTATGATCTCGAGAAAATGGTATAGATAGAATACTTCAAGTTAAGTTTCCAGTGGGTACAGAGTCCTATACAGAGTCGAAAAATTAAGCTTACCAAAATATATAAAAAAGATTCTTTATCATTGATTAATTTTATCAGAAAATACTGATTTTAACCTTCATGAAGTTCTGTGAATGATGTGAGGTTATATTCATCCTATAACTTTTTTTTAATCAGCAGTAAGTATGAGAATGTGCATTGCTTTTTCTTTTCTATTTCTTTCTTTTTTTTAATTTTGCTTATCCCTTTCTGAGAATGTGTCAATTAGAAATATTTTATGAAATTTATTTAATACTGTCTGGTGTATTCTTCCAAAACATTTCTTTCATTTCTATATTCAATTTTTAGAAAATATTTTCCCGTTAGCTCTTCATATAATTGAAATATATGACACTTTAGGTTGGGTTTTATTTCTCTTCCACAACGCTATAATCACAGAACTGGAATAAAAATTCATGGCAGGGGTTGTTATAGTTATAAAGCTGCCATCAGCGAATTCCAAGCGAAGGCATTTAATGTAATAGTAGATGTACCTAATACTGTAATATTAGGATGTTATGTAACGCATTGTTTACTCCGTTAGGGCTGGAATGAGTAGCGTTGACTGAATTAAGTTGATCTTTGAATCAAACTGAAAAAGACAGCTAAAACCATTCAAATGGTGTTAAAGTTTTGGAGTATGCCAAGAAAGAACGACTGATTTTGATAATAATTCGAGACTTCTTTCTCGTTGTTTCGGTAAGTCTTAAGAATTTTATGAATTATGCTTCAGTGTTTTGGTATATGTATCGGGTGTTTCTAAAATAATATCGTAGTTTTAATGCTTTGTAGTATTTATTAAATATTGCATATTAGTATGACTTGTACATCGATTGAAAGAGCAACTGAAACAGTTTTGTTTGCTGGTAAGTGCGCGCGTAAGCGCGAAACGTATGCTAGCCCTCCCCTCCCCCCAATTTCTTGCCGATCTGCGCGCTAGTAGAATAATGGGGACTAATGAACAGAAAGTGTTTTGTGTTCTCCAGTTTGCAAAGGCAGAATCTGCTGTTGCTGTGCAACGAGCGTTCCTTATTAAGTTGGGTTGTCAACCTCCAAATGATAATAAGATTCGTAGATGTTATCATCTGTTTGAAATAACTGGCTGTCTTTGTAAAGGGAAAAGTACGGGACGACCAAGACCTAGAGAAGTGAATGTTCCTCGAGTGAGAGACTCTATCTTGAGTAACCCAAAGAAACCAGTTCGGCGCGCAAGTCGTGAATTAGCAATACCAATGACGACTGATTGGAAAGTTTTACGCAAACGCTTAGAGCTAAGTCCTTTTCGTCTGCAGTTTCTACAAGCTGTAAAATCGACAGATTATGGTTTAAGCGCCAAATTAGCAAACAACATGTTGATGCATGTTACTGAAAATTTTATGGGTTATGTCGTATTCAGTGATGAATGAACGTTTCACCTCAATGGACATCTGAATACTCATAATGCGTGCATCTGGAGCTTAGAAAATCCTCATGAGGTGCTAGAATTGTGTATCGAGACTCACCTAAATTGAATGTTTTTTGTGCTATATCTCGGTGGAAAGTGTATAGGCATTTCGTTTTCGGAGAGCCAACTGAAATTGTTCTGCATATCTTGATGCTCTTCAACTGTGGCTATTTCTTTATTTGGAAGAAAATGAACCAGATAACTTCATTTGGCAGTAAGGTGGTTCACCACCTCACTGGTATCTCTCAGTATGTGATTGGTTTAAAATAACTCTACCCAACTAATGGATTGGCTGTAAAGGGCCTCCCGTGGAGATTGAAGCCAGACAAGGCTATGTGCTCTAAACAGCATTTCAACGATAAAGCTTGTCTCGCATGACCTTCACGCTCACCCGATCTGACGCCATGTGATTTTTATCTGTAGGCGTTCATTAAGGATTATGTGTACTTTCCTCCACTACCAGCTGACCTACCAGACTTAAGACACAGGAATGAAGCAGCTGTTGCAAGCATTACCTCAGATACACTGAACAAAGTTTGGGATGAACTCGCCTATCGACTTGATGGGTGTCATGTGACGAATAGGGCTCACATTGAACATTTGTAAACTTGAAGGCAAAACTGTTTCAGTTTCTCTTTCCTCCAATGTATGAATTATACTTGTGATATATGTAATAAATGTTATTAAGCGTTGAAACTCTGATATTCATTTAGAAACACCCGGTATATATATATTTATAAAAAGTACTAAATAGCTTTAATCTTGAATAAGCATTAATAGAAGTATAACCAGACAGAATAGTTAGAAAATAATTAGCCATAGTAGAAGAATAGCAAATATTTATTAGGACATTTTGTAACATTTTAAACGCAGTAGTGATATAGTTTTTAAAACCAATTGAAAATGAACGAAATTTAAAAAGGTTTTTATGAAAGTAGGGTAAATAAATGGGAAAATTTAATCAAGGGAATGCAAATATCCAATTTCCTATGCATATCTATAGTACGATTACTAATTTCTCTATTATAAGATCCACTTTTTATAAATACTCATTGTTAAGAAAGTGCTTATCTGACATACTGTAATAACTAGTAATATTAAAAAAAAGTTTTTGGACGTCAATTTCTACTTTGTTAGAAAAATGTACTGGCGCCATCTGTTGCAACTAATTGCATTAACGACTGAAATAAAGCAGAATAAATTTAAAATTAAAAATAAAATGTAATTAATAAATTAATACTTGAAGAAACTGTATTGGCATCAAGTGTCGTCCACTACAAGTTTAAAAAAATTTATTTGAACTTGATAGGATGAATAGAAAATATTTTATTAACGACTGAAAATTTGAACAGGATAAATATATAAATATATAGAGAGTGTGAGCTAATAGTAGGAATTGAAAAAAATTTACATGTTATATTAAATGTTTTATAGAAATTTGTCTCTGTAAACAAATTATTTTCTATCTGTTTTACATCTTTATAAGTAACTTCTGAGATGGATTGAAAATTAAATTTCATCATGTCCTCTTTTTTAAATTTTTCTCAAATGCCTCTATAGACAATCTACGAACATTTAAAAACTCGTACATTTAGTTAATGATTTTGTAATAAAATTTTTTAGATCTTTAGTAATTTGTTTTCTAACTATGTTATTATTATAATAAATTGTTAACCTAAAACCAATGCCTTTATACATGATTTCTTTTAAAATCTTATCTTTAACTATGTCCAATACTACTGTAATTTTTCTTACTACGATAAAGATAATCCTGAATAAAATCTTTATATATATATATACTGCTCAAAATAATTAGGGGAGCACATATGGCTTTAAAGAAATTATGCAAATATTTCTTTTGATAACTGACGTTAAACAAAATATCCATAATCTTATGTGCATCAGAGAAAATGGAGAAAGAAAAGTTTGTATGCACATCAACGTTTATGGCGTCAAAAACTAGAAAATGATTTAGTGCAGAAATCCTGATTTCGTAGAATCTGTTGCTCTCAGTCGGAAAATTCAAACTTTCGGTTAATGTCTTAAGGAAAGATGACTAAAATATGTCACAATCACGTGATCTACCGATATCCATGATTTGGTGTATTATCAGGAGATAGAAATTAGGTCAAATACAAAGATCTCTAGAGGACGCTGTTGCAATGGTAAGAAATATCATTGCATGACTGTGAAATCGATTCAAAGGAACAGGGCATAGTCCACGTTGGCCAATATAAGGCCGTCCACATGCTACCACAGCAAATAGTGACCGATATATCCTGTTAAAAGCTCATCCAGACAGAGCAGCCAATGCTACATGGAATCAAAGGTACTTTCTTTTGGCCACTGGAAAAAGGATTTCAAACCAAACAATCCGCAATAGACTTCCTGCGAGTGGTCGTAGGCACATAGGTCAAAGATTTGTATTCCTGAAGCAAGAAATCGTGCAGTCCAAAGAAGAAGGGTTTCACAGCTATTTTCATATCGGCTGCGAAGTGACTGGAGTCAAGTGATGTTTGCATTTGAGTTCCGATTCAGCTTAGAACGTGACATGAGATGTTTTTTGGTATGACAAGACAGGGGAACTCGAAATAACCCTGTTTCCGCTCGCGAAAGGTAACATTTCAGAAGAGATGGTTTGGTGGTATGAGCTGGAATCAGCATAGGAAGACGTACTTACCTGCATATCATTCAGAATGACAATTTGACGGCTCAAAATTATACATACGAGATCCGGAGATTGCATGTCGTGCCTTAGCTTAAACCATTACTGTTTTTTTTTAAGTGCAAGATAATGTCAGACTTCATACAGCTCGTCTAATGAAGAACTTTCTTGAGGCTAAAATAATGCTCTGTATGGAGTTTATACCTGTTGTTACTTGGAGAACAGAAGGATCCGACTTCGTCAAGACGGAAGCAGCATTGCACAAAGTCTGTTCGATAACCTTATTGCGTCAATGCAAAACAAGTGTGGTAGTCTTAGCAATTCATGGAGAGGGGACTACATTCAGTATAAAACGTCTTGTATCAGTACCAAACAATTCATTTTTTGTCATTCACATGCAACGAAACTGTTGCTCTGAAGCATTATTTGGTACTCTTTCCACAATTCCAAAGAGTTAAAGTTCTTACACAATTGTTTTTCGTATCTTTTTGTCTGTATCAAGCTGCGTTTTGTTACACCTGAATTTTTTATTTTATGCCCATGCATGGCTATCGCGCAACGGTTTCTTCCCCTTTTTGACTGCCCTTCTAATGTTTTGAGTGGTATACAGGGTGAATTTGACATAACCTGCCAAACGAAAAGGAGTGAAAGAACAGCCCATGTGGAGCATAAAACACCATAGAAACCCGGTCCTATCTCTAACCGTTTCCGAGTTATGGTAGGTAGAAGGAAATTCTGTTTTTTGTTATAATGTCTGAAAAACACCTAATTTATGAAATTTCTGAGAGACCTATCCAAAGAATAAGCACATATTTAGAAAGAGCAGAAAAAATCCTTTCGGGTGGTACCATTTACATTAGGATATCTCTATTTTATGAGGAGCTACAAGGGTTGTAACATTGGCGAAGTTAAAAATCGAATTATCGCCAAAAACTGTAACCGGTGATTCCGCAAATACCCTTCTAGCTACAAGCGGTCAAATGTACCAAAAACTTGTCCATTCCAAAAGCTTTAGAACGAGCCCGCAATAAAGCATATTGGTGTTCTAGATCAAGAGAATTTTTTTTTTTTTGGTTTGCAATACATCACCCAAATGAGCGTTCGTTGAATAAGACATACGATGAAATCCGCCAAACGAATACTACAGGACCTAATCTTGAAATCAACGGAATTTGCATATCCTACTCGCGTTGGAATATGCAAATTTATTTCATCCTTCCTGCGTACGCATTTCACTCGCGGGTAGAAAAGGCGAGTCAATGTACTAACCAGCTTATTAGCACGGCAGCGTCTTTCACGATTTTCATTACTGTTGCTTCAACTGTCTGGATTTTCAATTTAAGGATTTTCATTGCTTTTAATACTGTATCTTTATTATTTCCAATTGAAGGCACTATAGGAATCAAGACGTCATACTTTCCAATCTGTAAACAGGTATGGCTCGTTTTACAAATGAAGAGTACGCGGATATGCATTTTGTGTATGGACTTTGGGATGGTAACTCTCGCAGAGCCGAGGCTGAGTACCGTCTACGTTATCCACTTCGTTCGCCCAACCGTGCTGTATTTGCCGCAATTCATCAAAAGCTTTATTTTATATATATATATATATTATATATATATATATATATATAGGGAGACTGGTTCGTTTAGTAAAGTGTACGAAATGGGCCAGAATCGCCACTCCGCCATCATTGAAGACTACATAGAAGACCGAGTAGAGGAAGAGCCAACTGTGAGTTCACGCATACTTGCGAGAGAAACTGGGATCTCACACAAAGTAAAGTGATGGATGTTTTGCAAGAAAACCTGTATCATTCATACTTTTTCACACCGGTACAAGAATTACGTCGCCCAGATTTTCAAAAGCGGGTAACATTCCGCCGCTGGCTTTTGGAGCGAGATATTGAAGAACACCAATTCTTTAGAAAGATATTGTGGACAGATGAGTCACTTTTCACTCGGGATGGTATGTTGAATTTACATAATTGGCATCACTACGCTCAACAAAATCCATTTGTAACACGAAACTCATCGTTCCAGACGCGATTCAGCTTAAATGTTTGGCTTGGTGTGGTTGGTGATGAATTTATAGGTCCACATGTGTTCCAGGGTTCTCTCACAAGTGCTACATATTTGGACTTTCTGGAACATCATCTACCAGGACTACTTGATGTCATTCCTGCACCCAAACGAGCTGAAATAATTTACCAACATGATGGAGCTCCTGCACATTCTTCCAATACCGTTCGAGACTTCTTGAATCTGCAGCATCCACGATGGATTGGACTTGGGGGGGGGCAATTCCCTGGTCCCCTAGATCACCTGATCTAACTCTTTTAGACCTTTTTGTTTGGGGTTTCCTGAAACAAGAGGTTTACCGAACAGAAGTAACATGTCTGCAAGATTTGAACAGACGGCTCGATGCGGCAATAATTAAACTAAGGAATGATGTTTCCCTAAGAGCAACCGTTGTTTCCATGCGTAAGAGGGCAAGAGCATGCATCAGGTGTGGAGGTGGCCAATTTCAACAACAGCTATAAATTTCAAACAACATTCCGAATGGATAGTAAACATTTTCATTACACTAGTAGATATGATATACTCATTGTTAATTTTTTTGCATATTCCTTTTTGAAAGACGTGGGAATCGTCATACTTATTTTGTTTTCATTGTTGCATTTCTAAACTTAATAAAATGCTATTTTTCTTTTTTGGCTTTAACGCATTCATTTTTGCATATGACAAAACAGCAGATACGTACTTCTCAAGTCAAACATGATATTGAAATCAGGAAAGATCATGGCACCTCGCGAGTCGACTTATTCGACGAACGCCCATTTGGGTGATGTATTGCAAACAAAAAAATTAACTTCTCTAGATCTAGAACACCAATATGCTTTATTGTGGGCTCGTTCTAAAGCTTTTAGAATGGACAAGTTTTTGGTACATTTGACCGCTTGTAGCTAGAAGGGTATTTGCGGAATCAACGGTTACAGTTTTTGGCGAAAATTCCATTTTTAACTTTGCCAATGTTTCAACCCTTGTAGCTCTTCATAAAATAGAGATATCCTAATGTAAATGCTACCACCCGAAAGGATTTTTTCTGCTCTTTCTAAATATGTGCTTATTTTTTTAGATAAATCTCTCAGAAATTTAATAAATTAGGTTTTTTTCAGACATTATAACAAAAAACAGAATTTCCTTCTACCCACCATAACTCGGAAACGGTTAGAGATAGGACCGGGTTTCTATGGTATTTTATGCTCCACATGGACTGTTCTTTCACTCCTTTTCGTTTGGCAGAATATGTCAAATTTACCCTGTGTATATATATATATATATATATATATATATATATATATATATATATATATATTTCATGTCTAAATGACGTGGAGGGTAAGTTATTAAGTGAAAATGATGTTTAACTGCTGTTGAAGAATATATGGAATCATTCTTGCCTTTACTTTAGCTAGTGATGGGAAAGGTTGTTGATCTAATCGAATTTGATAAGAGGCAGATTGTAATGACCCAAAGATCCTGAATTAGTATCTCCGAAACTGTAAGCGTGGTAGGTTGCTTACGATTCATGATTGTTAGTAATCAAGCAAATTAGATAAATGATAGTAAAACCAGAAGTAAAAGTCAAGTTGTTGACGTCCACACGTCTTTAAAAACAAAGGACGCTGGAGACTGTCTTTCGTGTTAAATCAAAATCGTACCAAGCAATGACTCAGCTGACTGCCAAATTTAATACAGATCCAAATGCAGGTGTTTTGGAACACACAGTGCTTCGAAACACCTGTGTATTGGAAGTGAAAATACACAGCTGACGTCTCTCTAGTACATCTCTGTTGATTAAACGTCACTGAAATACTACGCCTAAAATGAGCGTGGAAACATCCAGACTAGATCATGAACAATTGAAAGAGAGTTACCTGGTCAAATGAATAACGATTTCTCATTCCTCACGTTGATGGTCGTGTCAGGATGCACTTTCTTCTAGCTGCTCTCCCCCTTCATGCATAGGTTTGTGTTGGTGGGATTATGCATTGGGGGGGGGGCATTCTCATGGATGGTATTGGGACCTCTAGTTTTGTTACAAAATAAAATAAAATATGTGGACTAGTTAAACATAACTATGGATCAGCAGCGCCCTTACAAGGCGTATGTTTAGCCAACTGGAAAAGGAATATGATTGCAAGACATTGTCTTATGTCCCAAGCCTAGAATTATGTTGGAGTGGTTCGAGAAGCATAATGGGAGATTCCAATTATTGCTTCAACCACTAAAGTCTCCAGATTTTAATCCGAGTACTTTTCATAGAAAGACAGCTCAGAAAGGAAAAACCATGTCATTATTTCTCGAACTACAGCCATCGACCAAAAACCAAGGAAAGTTTCAGCTGTTTTGCAGGTCACAGGAGGTTCAACACTTTATTATGCATGTGTTCATAATGTTTTGACTCTACAAACATTTTGTGCATCTTTTGTTTTATGTATGTATAAAATTCCTTTTTAGATCACCATGTGGAATCCTACGCTTCCATACAATTTAACGCTTGAGGCGTCGTATCCAACTCTTTATGCAACTTCCCAGTTCCTCTCATTGATTTTGCTTTCCATGATAGGACAGAAACATACCCCTGAAACGACGACGGATATCAAGGGCTCTTACGATTACATTATCGGTAAGTTGTACCCTTATTCAGAATGCTTGAGAATTGTGCTTCCGAGCCACAAGTTCGGGTCTCAAATTCCGGGCTGGGCAAGGTCAACTCAGCCCTTCATCCTTTCAATGGGTTGATAAATGAGTACCAAGCTTGCTTGTGGGAACTAAACATTGAGGGATTTCACATCAGACTCACCACCAAATAGGAATATCTGCTCATGCAACTCAGCACCCAAGGTGGTCACGAAAACTGAGTTGGGCATAGAAGGCCTTGACCTTCATGGGCTGTTGCGGCACTGAGTTTAGATTAGTTTAGTTTAGTACTCTTGTTATATAATGATGTATACGCCTGGAACGGGATGAGTACATTTTGATTGGGATATTTTAAGAATTGTAGTGTTATGTACATGGTATTTTGTAATGAACCCCAAAATATAAAATATAATAAAGAACTTAGCGAAATTATTGTTATCTGCAAAACAAAGAAAACATTGTACAAAGATCAAACGATTAAAATTACAGCCAGTTGTGACGTTCGAGTGATGACAAAATCAGTTGTTAGTGTAGCCGCCATTGTTGGCTATAACCTCTGCCACAAGCCTTGGTATAGGGTACAGCTGTCAATGCGGCTTCCCATATTGCCAAAGTTGATCTGGTGTAGCAGCGGGGGGGGGTTGTATCCAGGGAAGTTGTTGTGTAAGCACGGATAACACGTTTTCGATTGACGGTAGATCGTGAGAACAAACAGGCCAAAGAAGCAATTCAATCTGATGCATAAAGCAGAACTCTTGAACATGGCGGGCCATATGTGGTCACGCATTATCCTGTCCTGTTCGAATATGGTTGATGGCAAGCGTGGAATGTAAGGGAAAACAACGGGTTCCAACACCTCAGAGAAGGAGTACTGGCTGTTCAGTGTACCAGCAATGCGTACTAGAGGAGTACGGAAGTGAAATCCAATGCAATCCTAAGCCATGATATTGGGTGCAGGACGAGTGTGGCGATGTATAACGGAACAGTTCAGCAGCCTCTCCCCACAGTGTCTCCAAACTCGAATCCAACCATCGTCATGTTGTAGGCAGAAGTAGGATTCATCAGTAAACACTATGTCGTTCCATTCTGTTTTCCATGTCCTCCGTTCATCCAACAATTGGTGGAGCAATTGCCTGTGGTTTCTAGTCAATAATAAACAAAGTAGTGTACGCCTTGCTGACATTCCACTCTGCTGCAAACAGCGTCGAAAAGTGCGAGCGGACAACGAATGATGGATCACAGAGAACCTGTTACGATATGGTTCGTGATGAGGCTGCGCGATCTATCACTGACTAGCGCACAATCCACCGGGTAGCGGTGCAACGACGTTGGTGCGATTGGGCACGTCTATCTGTCGTTTCCATCTGACGGATTCATTTCCAGTGGTGACAGATTCACATCACGGTTTCATCCAGCACATTGATCGACTACTCTGAAAGGTAATCTGCAATCTTTATAGGCTACTAATCTTCCTCGATCAAATTCAGAAACTTAGTCAAAAGACGCTTATAAGGCATAAGTAAGCCACTTGTGCAAAAAAAAAAAAAAAAAAAAACATTTTTCGTGCTTCAAATCGCCAATCTGGTCTTTCATTTTGCGTTTGCGGTTGGCGCTATGGTTGGCCGTGATGTGTGTCTGCTATATACTGCTAATGACTTGCATATTTCATCACCACCAACACATGATGTAAATTTCTCATAGTTTGCTTGCTCCCTTCAGGGTGTTGCATTTTGTGTGACCAGCAGTGTATTATCAACAAACTAACCCCTTAACTGCTGAATAAATTTTATGTGATTCGCTTCCCAGTGTCATTGTTTTTCACTTGAACGTTAATGCGGTGTATTGGGAGATGGGGAGAGGAAGAAGAGCCACAAATAAGCAAATGTTTTTCTAAAATTATTAAATCCTTAACAAACCCCCTGTCAAGGTCCTTTTACTGGTTTTCAAAGTATTCGGAATAATTTTAATGATAATAGTACAAAGAAAAGAATCGTATTTCGATTGGACAGCAATGCAGCAGTTAAGGAGTTATGTGCCTAATCCAAGAGGGTTCAGCCACACAATAATTGTCGTACTTATATCTGCGTTAATAAAAAAAATTTATAACATAGATTTCAATCATTGTTATTGATATATACATGATTTAATTACTTAAGTAATAATACAGATCCCATTTCTTGTTTTAGCATTGATTTTGAAGATGGCTTTAATAAAACAATAGTTATGTCAAAGCAAGCAGATATTTTTATTTACACTTAAACATTGATAATCATGTTTTATAAAGGTATATTTAAAATAAAAAAAAGGATGACAACGAAGATAAACATGGATATTAATCCAAACGTTATTTTTAATTAATGATTTTTTTTTATTCGTCACATTGTATGAAGAGTAAAAAACAAAAAGAAATTTAGAATAGAAATGATAGTTACAAACATTTAAAAAATTACTTTTCAGAAATATGATTAGTTTCAACACACTCCATGCACTTTTGATCCCAAATTGGCGTACTTTGGCTTATTTCTTTCCGTTATACTAAGCTTTCATACAACTAAAAACCAAGTCAAAAGGTAACGTCATGTTCCAAGGAAAGATACCATTATATGGAAGTTCCAGAGATGTGCAAGTATTTACAACTGCTTAACTATAATATAGATTTGTTGAAATTCATAATTGTCAATATCTAACTGAGTCAATATTAAATAATGTTGTTGTGGCACATACCCGGAGAATAGCAGGGCTAAATCATGTACCCTACTTCACACACCCTAAAAAAATCTAAAATCAACAATGGATATTCTAAAGGATCCTGTCTTGAGACGTCCCATGTCTTATGGTACATGATATGTGGAAACAAGCCCAAAGGAACACTTAGTACAAGCTGCATAGCTCTTGGCCACCATCAATATATATTCCAATACTTGGCATTCCAATATTGTCTCTCACACTGTGCTAATTAGCCAATTACTGGATAGAAATTTTACTACCGGAAAAATTCAAATTTAATTTCCATAATTAAGTGACAATACCGAGTCAAGGCATTCCTTTATGGATATTAATACGCCGCGGAAAACAACGCAAAAGTCTGGGTATTTTCTAGATGTTTATCATCTAGTACTATCACTATCGTTTCTGCTACCATCCACATACAACTGTATAGTATCAACTGAGAAAAACAGAAGGTCTCTTTTTGCTTTTTCACCTGCTCAGGACATCAGAAAACAAATATATAATCTCTAGGAACAAATAGTGTAAACTGTGTTTACTTTTCAATATTTAAAAACTTTCAATAATTAAAAGATAGTTTTAATAAGTTTTTAAATGGGAATTATTTGCTAAAAAAGTTTGATTTACATTCAAATGACTGGAGGTCAATTCAAGAAGAACTTGAATAATGCTCAACTTAAGTAAAGATATTCAAGATTTCAACCTTCTACTATTTTTTCTGAATTAATTTCTTTCAGTGGGTGCTGGTACTGCAGGATCTGTTTTGGCAGCTCGATTAGCTGAAAAAGATTGTGTTACTGTTCTCTTACTAGAAGCGGGAAATCGCCTCCAAAAGTAACTGATATTCCTACAGCGGCAAGAAGTTTTATCCAGTCAGATATTGATTGGAATTATAGTACAGCTCCTCAAGAACACACAGGAGCAGGTTTAGTTAACAGAGTAAGATTGCATATTAAAAATTCCTTTTTTTAAATTTTAAATTATAAACGACTTTATACATGTAATTATATACAATATTTCAACGAAAATTTGGTTTAAAACATGAAAATTTTGTATACTAATAATTTATGCCGTAAAACAGAAAAAAGGTTAAAAGAAAAAGTCATTAACGTGATTGGAATGCTCCCTCTAAATCAGAGTTTCTCGAACTTTTTTGTCTCATTGGCCCCTTGCCATGTTTTTCGGTTTGGGGCTGATCCCTGCATTCATAATATTGAATTTTGTTAGAATCTTTTGACAGCTGGTATGGAACCATTTACTTTATAACATGTTAATTTCTAACTGTAGGGAAGTATGACGTGTTATAGAAGGTTTGGATCTATAATGTTAAAGTATAGAAATTTGCTGCAAAGAATTCGAAGAATAATTTTTTATTCCATTAGGCTTAACTGCGCTCACATCAAAACGTTGCAACTAATCTGATTCCAAAATACGGACTGTTGCTAATCTGGTAAACTGAAGAATGTTACAAAGAAATTGCTTCCAGATTTAAAAGTATAAATATAAATACAATAAGTTTATATAAAATACAAATTCCCAATATTACAAATGCATAAATACAAAATTATGAAATTCATTTTAAAAATTAATTATTTTACAAATTATAGTTCTATAATTTTATTACATTTCTGGTTTTTTTATTAACTCACTTGGCTTAAGTGGCCACCATTTGGCATCAAGTTGAATAATATTTGTCTCAACAGATGTTTATAAAAATTAAGAAAAACACATGTTTATTAAATAAATTAAAATTTAATTAATAAATAAATGGGGAGGGATGATTCTGATGCTTCAATAACAAATTTTCAAAATTTGGTATCAATCTTGTCAGGCTTAACCCTAAATCTTTTTGGTTAGTAGCGACTTGTCTTTTTATTCTTTCAGAAATTGGCAACCCTGCTGAAACTCCTTTCACCAGGAAAAGCAATTAAAAATTTCTCAAGATGTTCCGTATTTTGAGATGAACAGCAGATATACTCTCTCTCTCTTTTTGAAAACAAAAATTACTAACATCTGTTTTTAAACTACTTTAAGATCTTCGTTAGGGCCTATTCTTCTTGTTACCTGATATTTTTTCAATGTAACCAAATGAATTCATTGCCTACTTTGGTATTACCATGCTTGTGTGTGTGTGTGTGTGTGTGTGTGTTCAAAGCATTCTCAAACCTAATTTCAAAATCTGGATGAAGAACTTTTAAATTTTAAACGCAGTTTAAAACGTCATTTTCCTGGCAGATTGTCTGTGACAAATTGAGAAACTAAGAAAACATGAGACGTCCAAAATTATGCTTCTTATAGTTAATTCTGGCAACAACACAAAAAAAAGCACTGAAACTATAATCCTTGTTTTCTGAAATTTTATGGTGTCGGCTTGTAACTGCAAGTTAACTTTATTAAGCTAAGTAAATAAATCTGTTAAATAGGTAAATTTGGTTTCCACTTGTGATTAAATTTTCGTTTAAAATCAAAATCACTATCTGTGGTTTAAAGAAAGCCACTATCGTAGACCCCCCTTTGCACCTCACGGACAGTCAAATTATTTTTCTGCTGACGTGGACCCCTTTTAGGTTGTGCTAAGCCCCAGGAGGTTGATATAGACCACTATGGGAATCACTGCACAAAGTCATGAGTGCAGCAAATGGCATTGCCTTTCTTTTGTCATACAGCCACTTGGAAAGTGTTGATGCACAAGTGAGACAACATACGTGTGGGTGCCAGCTTTATAATGGTCATTTATTTCACAACCGATGTGCAATTTATAAGTTTTCTTAATCATTGCCCTTATAATTTTTTTTCTGTCCAATAAATGTCAATTAGGCAAATATAACAAACATTATCTACAGTATTAGCGCAGATACGAGGAACAATTACAACTGATATCACTCTGTGACAACTGAATCATTTGTGTATTATAGCTTCGAAAAATATGAATGGGATGAGAGAAAATGTGTTGCTTTTTCACTATTTCTTGTTATTGCACAATCGATTCCGTCATGTACTTTGTAGAAACGTAGAAAAAATAAAAGTTTCAGGGGTGATGCAATATGACGCAAGCATTTATAACTCTTGCTAGATTCTTCTATATTTACAGAATATATATTACTATGCTGCGAGTATATTAACGTTGTATTAATTTATATACTGGATATATTATTTAAATATATAATAGTAAAAATGATAAAAGAATGTAATAAAATATACTCTATAATATAATGTATTTATTGCATTACATTAGAATATCTTCATAGCCAGTAACAGCCTCCGGACAGGGGTGATCACTTTTGTCTGGTGGTTATGTAACGCAGCTAAGAACCCGAGCCTTGCGGGCTCTGTCCTGCGGATATGCATCTCTACTTTGGTGCCCTTAGCTGAATTAAGAAAAAAACGCAACCTTCTGTTCTGTCGCAGCCCCATCTACTCATAACAAGAGCAACTATATAAAGTTGTCCAACTTATAACAAGAGCAAACAAAAGTCGTCAGACTCGACGCAATATCACCAATTAACAGCAGCATACTTGTGTTATACTGTTTAATTTAAGACTCGAATATGTACGTTGGGATATTAAAAGTGACGCATACATAAAACTCTCAATGAAGATAAACTTTTTTCATTAAATGGGAAATGCGGATCACTGATATATTTATCATATTCTCAGTTTTTGACGTGAATATGTCTTTAACCTGGCATTCCTCACGCGAAAAGAACGAACGGAATTTCACACGTAGGGTATCTCATACCCAAGGGTATTTACATTCTGTTTTTACAGTAAAATTTGCATACAAGGGTGAAACGGGGGGGGGGGGAGTAGGAAGTACAATACGTTCAGTACACTTTTCAAGTGTAAATTTTGTTTTTCTATTCCTTTTAGAAGAGCATTCATTACAACGATTCGTCGTGAGTGAGGGCGATGTTATCACTGGATCTTAATTTGTTTTCTTGATTTCGTAGAAGCATTGCTGGGTGGTTCTACATTCTTTACATTCTTCTGTAAATCTAAATCCAAAACATTTCAGAAATCAGCGTCTGGTTCGATATTTAGTAGGTGGTTTCTGAATACTTAACAAAATAGTTTGGGCATTTATTGTCGCAACGTTGAATAAGACAGAAAATATTGTAATAGGCTAATGACTACATTATCTAGAAATTGAATAGGATGTGGTCATTTTATCAAGGATGATTAGTTGCTCCATCAATTAAATTGCCTGGATACCTTTCAGTGGGGAATCATACTTGATGTTATACTCTTCATCATTCGATTTTTCCTCATCATCCCCGCAAAGAGACTTTCTTCATCCGAAAATACTGTTGTACTATGTCTATTAAATACTGTATTTACAAATTACTTAAATATCACATTTCTTCAATATAACTATAATGCCCATTGTATTAGAAAGATTTTAAAGCCTGGTTATGCATTTAGAACTGTAACGGTGATTCACACGCTGGGTATGACATACCCGAAGAGGCGGTATCCAAAAATATACATTTAGAATTCGTCTAGAAGCTAAGGACCCTCAAAGAATATAACCTTAAAGTCATCTACATGAGAAACGATTCATTTTCAAAAAAAAAAGTTTAGATGTGGAGTCTTGAAAAAAGTTAGGCGGTGGGTATGACACCCTGCGCGGGAATGACGGGTTAATTATGCCAACTTAAAAACTGTTCAGTTGTGTTATATTTGTTTATAGAATGCGTAAAATGTGATTTATAATGTCTACAACAAGTACTCTTTATATATTATATTCAATGTCCGTGAAATGTAAGCTGATGTGTAATGTTGAAAGTTTGCAACACGTCAACGGGGCAAGAACATTAATGCCTCCGCTTGATATTGTACTATGAGCCCAGTATTAGATAGGGCTGTTCTTGTTTTTCTTGGGGAAAAGTCTGCATTATATTAAAATTATTATACTCCACAATTCATGTATGCAGTGTTTTTTTTTCTGAGCTACATAAATATGTGGTATATGTAAACAGTTTTAAATAATTAATGAATCATCATTTTAAGGAAATTTAATATTCTTTATTATCCCTATTTTTGCATTTGATTATAATTTCAGTCTGCAGCATGGCCAAGTGGCAAGACTATAGGAGGCTGTAGTGTTATAAATGATATGCTAAATCTTAGAGGAAATAAAAAGAATTACGATGACTGGGCAGCTCAAGGGGCTACCGGTTGGAATTACGACGAAGTACTGCCCTATTTTAAGAAACTAGAAGACAATACCAATGTAGAATACTTTAAAAACGGTACCCAAAATTAAAAATTATCCTTTTATTAAACACTTCTATAATTATTTTCTTAAAATTGTGATCTCGATATTTTATTTATTTTTCTCCTCCTAAAAATATTGCCTTTAACTTTAATTTTTGTTTTAAATTTTTCATCTTCTTTTCTTTAAAAAGAGTTTCAAACTTCCTTGATAGTTATGATTTATTCTTGCATTTCTTTTCTTAGAAATGCTCCGCTCGATTTGTACAAGGGTGAGTTGGAAAATAAGTTTCCCCCGTCGACTGTGGTCAGAGTTGGGTATAAAAGTCAAAACATAGAATGAGACATTGAAGATATAACATAACTTTATTTTTCCACATAAGTACCAAGTACATTGAGATATTTGCCATACCGCTTGATAAGCTTCAAAAAGTCCTCCAAAAAAAATTCAAGGTTCTGCATAGGGAAGAAGCGTTTTACGGCTTCTTTGACTTCAGCGTTGCTTCCAAAGCTTTTTCCGAAGAGATTCGTCTTCAATACCGGAAACTGATGAAAGTCGCATGGTGTGAGATCAGGACTGTACGGTGGATGGTGCAGGTGCTCTCAACCAATAGTTACAATATGGTTTTGGATTGCCGTCTCCGAGTGTGGTCTCGAATTGTCATTCAACAAAAGAATGATAAATCTGAAAACCCCAGGCCACTTTTTCCGAATCTATCTGCTTGATCGCGGTCGACCTCTACACAATGGTGTATCGGTGTCCTGCTCGTTTATCTGCAGTTTCGTCGTTAGCCCATAGCCGCTAAACGCTTCATCCGTAGGCAAAGCCCTGCGTTTTTTCCAGCAGGGCTTTTTGAAGCTTATCAAGCGGTATGACAAATGTCTCAATGTACTTGGTACTTATGTGGAAAAATAAAATTATGTCTTATCTTTAATGTCTCGTTCTATGTTTTGACTTCCATACTCAACTCTGACCACAGTCGGCAGGGTAAACTTATTTTCCGACTCCCCTCGCACTTCACACTCCCTTTATTTTAATTACATACTTTTATTTGATAATATAATCACGTCAAAAGGTCATAAAAATTAAAAAATTGCATTTAATCCTATAATTACTTTTCTGGAACTTTATTTTCAGATAATGCTTTTTACCTCTCAATTCAAATATTTTTTAAATACAAAATTTTTTATATTGTTTTGCGATATAATTCCTCCTTACATTTCCCCTCTTTGAATATTCTCAGCTCAACTAATACTTGAGTTATTTCTTACTCCATTCCATAAATAGAATATTCTATAAGAAAAAGAAAAATGGTAAACGAGTATTTCAGAAACCAAAGTTTCTAATTAAAATGCAAAAAGGAATTAAAGAAAGAATAGAAAACACATACAGAAGTTAGTATATAGCTTAAACTTGGAAAATAAGTTCATTTATAAGAAATTGGCTGGTATACCCGTTCTTCACACGGGTGAATCGAAAAATTAAGCAGTACAGTTTGTGACAGATACATTTCGAAGGATAAAGATTTTCTTAATGGGTTAATTTTACGCGAATTGCAAATTAAACAAAAAAGGCTTTTGGCTTATTTCAGCTGGAAAAAAAAACCATATTTGTTAAATTTTATGTCTGTAGATTTAATAACTGAAAAAAGGGATTTTTTTTTATTTATATCGTCCCGTAACTCTCTTGTGGGTCGATTTTTCAAAACACCTTCCTAAGCTGATCTCTGCTCATCACAATTAACACATTGTTATAAATTTTGTGTAATGAACATTTAAAATAGAGCAAATAATTTTTATCTGGATGTGTAATACGTTGATATTACTTCTGTTGTATTTAATTTTATGTTAAATTGTGATATTTGCAAGCAACACCGTTCCTTACATTATAATGGTGATTCAATTGAAACATAGCGAAATGTTGGCGATAGAGCCAAGTTGACATCAATTCTTGCGACATGTTTGCAACGTGGTGTTTGATTGAACGGTTCAGAAGTTAATAATCTGTAACGCCACCTGGTTGGAGCTGAAAACAAAGTGAATAGCACAAAATCCTTCTCCACAAAAAATACATATACATGTCAATTTTCAATAGTTATCGGTTTGAACGGTGTTGGAGTGTGAAGCGAGGTCATATATAGAAAAATCCATTTATATATATATATAGATTACCAGTATTCCTGAGACTATCGACACAAACTTATAACCGGTGTGTAATGAGATCAAGTCCTAATGTCAGTGAAGACCCACCTTGTAGAATGGCCGATGCACGATAAATCTGCCGAAGCTCAAAGGCCTCCCATTGTCATAGCATGGTAGTTTGAAGAAAGGTGCCACCTTAAGTGTCGTTTTCATCACATGACAGAGGCTCAAAATTATGAGGTTCCGTTGCCAAGCATGCGCGTTTATTTACAGTAAGACGTTAATAAACCATTCATTCATCATGTGACATCATCATTTTATAACTATTGAAGCAATGAAGAGAACCGTGAGTGAGTGAATATTAACTCGCACTATTCAGCTACGCGAGAGCTTTTGGCGACGGACCTCGTAATTTTGCGCCATGGTCAAGTGACGAGGACGACACCTGAGCTGGAACCTCTCTCCTAACTTCCCATCACACCAACAGGAGGATGTTTGAGCTCTCTGCATATTTAACGTGCATTGGCCCTCTTTGCACGGCCGTTCTTTAGTAGTACTTGATATTAATTGTAGGCTAAGGAACTCATGACTTGCTAGATACGATTCCGTTACCTTGACCACGAGGCTACCGAGGCCACATAATGATGGGTAGAGAGATCTAAAGAAGATACAGGTTATTATTTTTAATATAAAAGAAGTGTATTGTTTATTTCCTTACATGGTACTGACGTCTTATCGACATAAATTAAATTTTGTATTTTTAACATGTGTGATACTTATCAAACACTGTTCTAGCTCAAGTAACTTAAAGCAAATTATTTTAATTGCAAAATAATAATAATCTTGACATATTTTTGCATGAATGAGTTTTAAAGAAATCAAAACTGTTTACGTATAAGAAATTAAAGATTTTACAACTAAGAAATACATGTACTTATTTATTTTCCTGTAAATTTGCTTATAATATATATATAATCGCACACATGCTGTAATATGCGAATTACTTATCTT
>BMAO01007806.1:0-12111 GCA_019973975.1 Trichonephila clavata
TTAATGCTGTGATAAAATGGCTTCGAAATCGAAGGAGTTGGATGTTAAAAACATGATTATTTCAGCTCAGAAATGAGGGTTTAACTTATCGTGCTATAGAAATACAACTGAACATAAGTTTATTTACTGTCAAAAGTGTTTGTAAAAAAGTTCAACGAGACAGGATCCACAGAAAATAAGGTTAGAAGTGGACAGCCTGGAATATTTTCTGCATACGAGAAACGTAGCATTATCAAAGAGGTTAGGAAAAACCCCAAAATAAGTGCACCCCTGTTTGCTAAAGATGTTGCTAATACTTCGCATAAGACTTTTAGTGTACAGACTATATGGATTGTTTTACATGAAGAAAGTTATTATGGAGGGCATCTAGAAAGAAACCTTTCATTTCGGAAAGAAACAGAAGAAAGACATTCGATTTTGCCAAAATCTCATGTTAATTTATCAGATGAGTTTTGGAACACAGCTATTTTTTCCGACGAATCAAAGTTTAACATTTTCGGGAGTGATGGACGACAATATGTGTGGAGAAAGCCAAACACCGAACTGGAAAAACAACATTTAACAACGACTTTGAAAGATGGTAGAGGGAGCGTCTTGGTTTGGGGCTGTATGGCAGCCAACGGAGTTGCTAAAGTGTACTTCATTGATGGTATTATGACAGTACGTACGTACATCGACATATTGCGCCATAATTTGCAATCCAGTGCCCAAAAACTAAGCTTAGAAACATCATTAGTGTTTCAACAAGACAATGACCCTAAGCATACAGCGAACCTCACTCGGGAGTGGTTACTGTATAACTCTGATCGCCAGTTAAAGACGCCGCCTCAATCGCCTGACATAAATCCAATTGAGAATTTATGGCTCAAATTGGACGTAAAAGTCAGGAAAGCTAACATTTCGTATTAAGACGAACTTAAGCGTATATTCCTGCAGAATGGCACAAAATTCCCAATAGTACAACCAAGACTTTGGTTTTCTCTATGAGAAATAGATTACAAGCTGTTATAAATGCAAAAGGTACGCATACAAAGTATTAAACATATCCTGATTTTGTTCTCTTGTTTTACTTATTATTTTGCCAATACTTTTTTGACATGCAAAAATACGTTTTTGTTGTATATTTTCTGTAAATGACATATTAAAATGATAGTTTGATTAGATTGTGTGTTTATTACCTCCTGTGTTCGTCATGTCCAGTTAAAATTGACCAAGCATCTCCTTTGTCAGCTAATTTGATATATTACAGGCAACTGCCATTACTTTTTTACCCACTGTATTTCCTTTTCAGTCATGTCAGAATCTCAAAATACGAAGTGTCTCGCTAGTAGCCAAGCGTTGCTTTAGATTCAAAACTTAAATCAAATATTCAATTCCAACGCTTTTGCAAACAGTACCAGGACGATTTTAGCGTGCTTCATTCTCTCTCCAATTTGGAACTTTTGTGGTTTCAGTACTCGAACCGATGATTCGACCAAAGCAATGCTGGTCAGAATTTTACGATAAATACATTAGCTTCACGGGGAACAAATTATCTTTTTTTGTATTTTCTGTATTCAACTGTTTGCATGACACAAACGTACTATGATAGAGTCCAAAAAATAATGTTCATTAGAAGGGTACTTAAATATTTCTCAAAGGCGTCGTTCGTAGAAAAAGTTTTATTATAACAAAAATGTTCCTACCCTTAGACGTTTTGTCTATTATGTCCTTTAAGGGCCAAAATGACACAAAAGACGATATTTTGCAGTTATTTAAGTGATTGTAATAAGATGAGTAATGGAATAGGTACTTCACTTAGAGGCCTGCCATGACGGAAGAAAACGAGTTCCACTCTTTCCGTGCCTCCTATGTTCTTCACAGCCCATCGTAGAAGATATTTAAGAGGTTTATTCATTGATTCATACTTACTTTGAAAAATTACCGTTGTTTTGTAACAATTAAATAAGTTACATCATTGAAATGGATGTTTTTGAGATGGTGACTTGAATCCTTATCTCACGCCAGGTAACTCTATAAAAGAAAAATTTAACTAATATTTGTATTTATTTATAAAAATAAGCATGCAATAAAATACGAAATATATTATTATAGAAAAAGTTATAGAAAAACTAGCAGTCAATTTCAATTTACATTGATCCTTATGAGTCCTCAAAAATTCAGTGAATATGTGGTTAATATTTTCAAAAAATTATCATATATATCTTTTTAGAATTCTAATTTTCCTCAGAATATAGTTCTATATATTATCAAACAGTATTCGGAATATATAGAAATTATATTTTAGAATCCAGACCAACGCCCAGTTAAAGGAAAAATACCCGATAAATTCTCATATGCAAGTTCAGTAAATTCAACCAAATGTAAATTTCAAAAAATGTCTGAATTCAATCAACCAATCGTCTAACTTTTAATCTACAATCCAAATAAAATCTTTAGCTTTACATTTTACTCTTAGTGCAATTATTGTCACAGAATATAGACTTCTAATTGAAATTTAACATTAAGTGAAACTTTGCATTTTTGTTTTTTTTGATAAAGTTCAATGGAGCAGTCAACCGGAAGATATCGGTGTGAATTTTGTCAACTTCATTTCAATGACTTTAAACAGTATATAGATCATAGATATAATTACCACGATGAACCAAGTTTCCCCAAAGACGATGGGGCGTCGGCGCAAAATTCTTTGAAAACTCTTAAAACTTATTGTGAAATGCAAATTGAGAATTTCTGTAAAGTAAAGCAACGTAAGAATAGTGGATTTACTGATTCATCATCAGATAATTTAAACCACCCTTTGGAATTGAGTGTTTCAAAAAAAATTCAATTTCCTCACGACAAAATAACAGAAATAACAACCACGTCGACTTGTTCCAGAAAAATTACAGGATACAGACGGGCTGCTTCTAGTAGCTATAATTCAAATTCAGATAACAGTAGAAAATATGCATTGTTATCATTTAAAAAAATCCAAACTGAACAGGTTAACCTTGACATGCATCCTGAACTTAATACAAATCAACCATCATTATCGACCGAATACGTCCCTTTAGAAATATTTTCTCAAGGAATTAATGAACAACTGAATAAAAATAAAGCACCTGCCTCAGACCACAAAAAAATAAAATTTCTTAGGTAAGAGAATAATGAGAACATCAATGCCATTGAACCATCTGCAATATCAGGAATAAATAATATAAGGAAAAATTACAGCAAATCAAAACAAATGATTTTGAAGTATCATGTAGATACAGTCCTATATCTCCAGGTACTAATGGAATGAATCTTCAGTTCAATACAAGTCAACAAACAATATCGCGAGAATGCAGCCCTTTGGAAATTTTTTCGGAAGGAATGAATGAAACAAATGAATCGAAATCAATCACCTGCTTTTGAACACAGACAAATGCAGTTTTTCGGCAAGGAATAATGAGAACAGCAATGCCGTTGAACCATCTGCAATATCTGGAAAGAAATAAAGTGAAAGTTTACAGCAAATCGAAACAAATGATTTTGAAGTATCACGAAGATACAACCCTATATCTCCAGGTAACAATGAAATGAATCTTCAACTCAATACAAGTCAACAAACAATATTGCCAGTATGCAAACCATTGGAATTTTTTTCGCAAGGAATTAATGAACAAATGAATCGAAATCATCATCTGCTTTTGAACACAGACAATGCAGTTTTTCGGCAAGGAATAATGAGAACAGCAATGCCGTTGAACCATCTGCAATATCTGGAACAAGAAATAAAAGTGAAAAATTACAGCAAATCAAAACAAATGATTTTGAAGTATCACGTAGATACAGTCCTATATCTCCAGGTACTAATGTAATGAATCTTCAGTTCAATACAAGTCAACAAACAATATCGCGAGAATGCAGCCCTTTGGAAATTTGTTCGGAAGGAATGAATGAACAAATGGATCGAAATCAATCACCTGCTTTTGAACACAGACAAATGCAGTTTCTTCGGCAAGGGAATAATGAGAACAGCTATGCCGTTGAACCATCTGCAATATCTGGAATAAGAAATATAAGTGAAAGCTTACAACAAACCGAAACAAATGATTTTGAAGTGTCACGAAGATACAATCCTATATCGCCAGGTACTAATGAAATGAATCTGCAATTCAATACAAGTAAACAAACAATATCGCGAGAATGCAGCCTTTGGAATTTTGTTCGCAAGCAATGAATGAACAAATGAATCGAAATCAATCACCTGCTTCTGAACACAGACAAATGCAATTTTTTTAGGCAGAGGAATAATGAGAACAATGCCGTTGGAACCATCTGCAATATCTGGAATAAGAATTAATAAGTGAAAAAATTTACAGCAAATCAAAACAAATGATTTTGAAGTATCACGTAGATACAGTCCTATATCTCCAGGTACTAATGAATGAATCTTCAGTTCAATACAAGTCAACAAACAATATCGCGAGAATGCAACCCTTTGGAAATTTGTTCGGAAGGAATGAATGAACAAATGAATCGAAATCAATCACCTGCTTCTGAACACAGACAAATGCAATTTTTTACGCAAGAGAATAATGAGAATATCAATGCCGTGGAACCATCTGCAATATCTGGAATAAGAAATATAAGTGAAAGTTTACCGCAAATCAAAACAATTGATTTTGAAGTGTCACGAAGATACAACCCTATATCTCCAGGTAACAATGAAATGAATCTTCAACTCAATACAAGTCAACAAACAATATTGCCAGTATGCAAACCATTGGAATTTTTTCGCAAGGAATTAATGAACAAATGAATCGGAATCATTCATCTGCTTTTGAACACAGACAAATGCAGTTTCTTCGGCAAGGAATAATGAGAACAGCAATGCCGTTGAACCATCTGCAATATCTGGAACAAGAAATAAAAGTGAAAGTTTACAACAAATCGAAACAAATGATTTTGAAGTGTCACGAAGATACAATCCTATATCGCCAGGTACTAATGAAATGAATCTGCAATTCAATACAAGTAAACAAACAATATCGCTAGAAAGCAACCTTTGGAATTTTGTTCGCAAGCAATGAATGAACAAATGAATCGAAATCAATCACCTGCTTCTGAACACAGACAAATGCAATTTTTTTACGCAAGAGAATAATGAGAACACCAATGCCGTTGAACCATCTGCAATACCTGGAATAAGAAATATAAGTGAAAGTTTAAAGCAAATCAAAACAAATGATTTTGAAGTGTCACGTAGATACAGTCCTATATCTCCAGGTACTAATGAAATGAATCTTCAATTCAATACAAGTCAACAAACAGTATCCCTAGATAGCAACCTGTTGGAAAGTTTTTTCGCAAGGAGTGAATGCAAAAAAGCATCCAAATCAATCCCCTGCTTCTGAAACAGGACAAAAGCAATTTCTTAGGCAATGGAATAATGAGCATGTCAATGTCATTGAACCATCTACATCATATGCAGTAAGACTATAAGTGAAAGTTATTCGCAATGAATAGAAGTATTCCTTTTTCCAATGTCATTTGGATACAGTCCAATCAAAGCAGGTACTTATGAAACGACTCAACATTTCAATACAAATCAAGAAACGGTGTCACCCGAGTATGAAAAAATGGTACCTATTACGCATGCAGTAAATCCACAATCCAATACATCTGAACGAACTTCCACAGAAGTTCATGAAAATGATTCAATGGTGGAGAGCCTTTTAATCATCAGCGCAGGAAGATAAGACATTTGTATGTGAACTTGGAGAAACGAAATTCAGAAACAAAAATTCTCTGATGACACATAAAACCACTCGTTCAGCAAAGAAAAAGTCTAAGGATAATTTGAGTGAAAATAAATTTAAAATGCAATATTCTCAAAGTCAACTCAACGTTATTCAGGCAATAGAACGGCCATATGAACGGGATCAGTTTACAACAGACATCAATGAACCCACTACATCATATGGAATAAAATATATAGGGGAAGGTTTCCACAAATCAATACAAATCCTTGTGCAGCGCCTCCTGGATACTTCACAATGGAATCTTATATTTATGAAAAGAATCAAGATTTTTATTCAAATCAACTATCGGCGTCATCTGAGAACAAACAAATGGAATTTACCACGCGAGGAATGCATCCACAAACCACTTCGAATCAACGAGCTGTCAGAGAAGCTATAACTCATTTTTAGAAAGTGCTTCATCATCGCCCCACATGAGAACTAACATAATGAACCAAAATCTTGAAAAATACTCTAAAGACAATCGTAAGAAATTGAAAACCGTTCGTCAATCGACTGTTGTTGATGGAGATTCAAAACACACAAACACGGAACATGTTGATCAATGTGGTGCTAATATTCCAAACATACCCCAAAACGAGATTGAAGCACGCAACAAAAATTCTGCATCTAATTTGGCCCTTAAGCATCATTTCAATGTTCAATCAGAGGAAAGATTAAAAAGACCTGAAATTTGGAGATGGTTATTAACTAGCGAAAACAATCAGATTAGACATCATAATGATGAAAATATGCATGGATGCGGTTCAGGTGAAAACCGATTTGGAGATATTTCTAACTCCACAAGGCAAAGTTGTCCTGGTAAAGGAAATGATTCTAACGATTTATCATGATAAAGATAGATTCAATCAAGAACCGAATCTGGTGAATAATTGTGTATTTCCTTGGAGATTAAAAAATCATGTATGTAAAATATGTAACGAAACTTTCCGAAATGTATATGGACTTGCAGATCATATTCGTATTCATACAGGAGAAAGGCCATTTAGGTGTGATAAATGTGGAAAGCAATTTAAACAGGAAGTTGTACTAAAGGCACATAGACTGATTCATAAAGAAGTGACATTTAAGTGTAATTATTGTGAAAAGAAATTTAAGTGGAAAACTCATCTCAATCAACATCTTGATCGTATACATTATAAGAAAGTCTTTTTAATTAAAATGAAACTTTATCGGGTTCATCTAAAAAGACATCTTATTAATTGACGATCAAAAGTGATTTCAGGTCAAGTTAACAAAAATTCTATCTCTCGTTTAATTCATAACAGGAAATCCATGTGTGTGTAAGATGTGCAATAAAAAAAATTCCCAAATAATACTTTCTGTTCTCCTTCTGAAAAATTAATCTGAACAATTAATTCGAAAAAGTATAGTGATCTCTGAAGGTGCGTGAATGTACAGAATACAGAAAAAAAATATTTGTGTTTGTGTGTTTAAGAGATACGTACAAGCTAACTTTTTGCCGATTGAATTCAGAGAAAGAACAGTAGAATCCTAGATTTAAATTTTATCAAGATCTTTTGAAAAATTGTATGAATAATTTTAAAATTGTACAATTTAAAGTATAATTTATAGTAGTCAGAACAGATTAAGTAACTACATATTAATTTCTTCCTTATGTTATAATATAAAATAAAACTTCATTTATCATACAGTGTTTTCCAGCATTTATAACGAGTCCAACAATATCAATCAATTTAATTTTGAAGATAAAACAGAATAATATTATATTTTAAGTATAATATTGGGTTTTTATAACTGGAAAATTTTTCTTATAAGGTGCAGGAATTCAAACTTTAAAAATTTAAGAAATTTTAAAATAAAAAAAAATTTGTATTTTTCATAAATTTTGTTTTAAGTTAGTTGTTTTTAAATGCTTATTAACTACAAATATAGAAAGCCTTAATCCACCTACAAATTGTATCTCAGTTGTATGTTTTATCATATTTTTCAGCTAAATATTAGATGTGGACCCTGAAGACGTACGCCTTGCTAGAAATGAGTTATTGAATTTTTAAATATATCCATACTTTAAAGCACAGTGGGGCCTTTTGACGACGGGCCTGTTAATTGTGAATCGCAGTGTTATAAGGCCCCTTTAATAATAAAATAATTCTTTCACTTTAAACAAAATTAATGTTTTTGTTGTTTTGTGTTGAAGCATTTCTTTCTCTTTCTTTTTATAAAAATTGTTTTGCAATCGTTAAATCGTTTTAAACTTTTCACAAACAGCTACAGAAATTTAATGCACATATTACTTTTCTCATATAATTAATTCTGCAAATATTTAAAATCAGAATATTATAGCCCCCTCTAAAGACAAAGCACAAAGTGAAATGTTTTTTAATTTTTGAAAATTTGATTAATTGCAGATGGGAAAGAATTATGAGGAAAGATTGATCCTGATGTGATCTTACAAAATGATACATTTTTTAAATTTAAAAGGCTAGTGGTCAGTTAATGTTTTTTTTAAACTTCAAAGCCTACAAGTTTTGATTCTTTTTAAAAGTAATTCCTTAGTTAGGACAGAAACCACAATTTCTTTTCAATCTACATTATACAAATATTTCCTCCCCTTTGCTCCCTTTATTTTTCTGTTTAAAATCTTCAAAATTTCGTAAATCATAATATTTATTATAAATGTATTGTTCCAAATTTAAGAATATGTGTACATTGGCTATTTAGCGTGTAAGATGTAATTTAAGAAGGAATTCTATTTCAACACAGAATATCAGCAAATCTGATGAAAATGTGTACTTCCGTACTATCGCGAACATCCCAACTTTCAATATAACTCATCAAATTGGCAACCATGATTTTGCAGGATCATAGGCTCTGAATGAGCAATCTTGTGCATCATTTCCACTTTCCCCGCTTGATGCCACTTGGAGCCTAACTATTCTTTAAATTTTTAAACATTTGATACTAAAATGCTAACCTGTGGGATTTACTAAATTCTTATATAATATAATTAATAAAAAAAATATTATGATGTATAGTAAAATATACATTAATAACGATAATATTAAAATGAAAAAATAGAACAAATTTATAAAAAATAGTTTTTTTTCATTATAGATCATTATATATTTCTAACTAACATCAACCAGCTTCGCTATGAATTTCATTACATTATATGAACAAGTATTATATGTATGTAATACTTATTCATATAATATAATTCCTGAATATATATATATGTATATATATAGTCGACCTCTACATTACGAATTTTTTCCTCGAACCAAGAAAATTTCATGATTTTGTTCGTAAAATAACCTTTCAATAGAGTGAAGTCCTTTTTCATGTAACGAACTTTTTCTCTTGTGATTCAATTTTTTTTCTATTTTTAAAGTACGTCTGGACATTTCAAATGGTTCTCTCTTTTAATGCGTTCTATGGTGGTCATCTGAACGAACCAATCTTGAAAGGGTTTTATTAGGTGACGAGAGTAAAGAATTCTGGACGTTCATCCAAAAATTGGAGCCTTTAACCCCCATTGTCCAGTTCACTAGAAATCACTAGAAACATCCTCGGTTTCCCCTTTCACCTTAGTAGAGTTTTCTGAAAACTCCGTGTCTGTGAACAAGTCTTAGTTCATTTGTAGTGTTAATCCGTCGTACTGATAACTTCGTTTCTTGTAACTCAAGAATATCAAAACATAACTGTTTGAGCATCTAAGAAAAAAAATAATCCTTCAGGTAGTGGATAAGGAAGTCAAGAAACTTTCCAGCATTTTTCTTTCTTTTTCTTTTTTGATAGATACGATATATAAAATAAGTATATTTAAATTTACAAAAAGGTGTGAATAATTACTTTTTTTTATTATATAGTATGCATGAATTTAAAATTTGTTTGATGGGGTTTATGAAGAAAATTGAAAAGATTAATCTCTATATAAAAAATTTTCATTCAACGAAAATTTTTTTTGAAATTAGCGACTTCATTATAGAGAGGTCCGACTGTATGTATGTATATATTTTAATATATATATATATATAAATTTTTAGGTAATGAAGAAAGAAATATTTTTTTAATTTTAAATTTTTAAATAAAAAAGTTATTTTTAAATTTTAAATTTTTGAGAATTTGTATATTTTCAGATTAGTTTACCAAGTAGTAGCGGCAAAGATGTTTATAAACCATGTATTATATTTTCCCGAACTGGGTAATAAATTTAATACTTGAAGATCTAACGGGAAAATAAAAATTAGAAGTGGACTAGCGATTTAGTTTTAGATCTAATTTAATTATATATATATATATATATATATATATATATATATAAAATGAAAGAAATACATGGCATGATAAAATTGATAATACAAAATTATGTCACTAACAAAGCTAAAAGATTTAAACCAGATTTCAAGAAACACAACTTTAAAAATGATGGAAAAGTCTATTGTAGAAGAATTAACTAAGCGTGTATGTATAACATGGAGCAGAATTAGAACTTTAAAATGCAAGAAGCCAAAGAGTCAATAGACTAAAATGAAGACCTGTTATGATTTCTAAAGCTATTGCTGAATTAGGACCATCAAATTAGGGTTAAATATATTTTATGTATCCAACCTTCCCCTGTGTCCCCTGTTATATATATACTACATACATATATATATATATATATAATAATATATATATATATTAAATTATTGATATAGTAGCATTTAGAATTTTATTGTAATGAAAACTCTTCTTACAGTTTTACGATAAAGTGTGAGTTATTGGTGACGGACCTCGTAGTTTTGAATCTTGGCGAAGTGATGAACACAAGTTTAAAAAGTACCGACAAATTTAACGTGCATTGACTCCTTCTACATGGTGGTTCTTTGGGACAAAAGTAGAGTTATTTTGCCCTTGGTCTATGAGTTAAGCCTTATCTACAAATGAATTTCATTAGTCGAGCCCTCCCTTTGTTAGACCAATAGTGATGGTATAAAAATACTATACAAAATCATCTGTAGTGTTTCACTTTCCCTCATTCTTATGACATAAAACTAAATGATAAAATACGGTATTTTTTGTATTTTTTGCCATCCCAGGTAACATTCCGCTTGGTAATGCTGATATAAAAATTACTTAGAAATATTTCAAAAAGAGGAGACATTAGTAATTTTCATTTCTGGAGACGATTAATGCCCAGTTTTTATCTGAATGTTTTGTTTGTTTTTACAACAGTTTTTACTTTGCACAACCTCGTCATTTTAAGGAATGCGCTAACCACGTGGATTTGTTACATTGCTTCATGAAGGGTCAAATATTCGAGTCCTAATACTAAAAAAAATCCAACAGTCTATATACCTCAACGTGTACGTAACAGTCTGATGATTTGTTACGTATCTTCAGAATCACATTTTTGCGCATTTATAGCTAAACATTTTGGAGATCGGGCAAATTATTTAAGTTACAGTGGGTAAAAAAAGAATTGGCAATTGTCTATAATTCTTCATATAGCTAACAAAGGAAATGATTGACAATTTTAACTGACAAAACGAATACCGGAGGTAATAAACACACAAATCTAATGAAACTTTCATTTTAATATGCCTTTTACACAAATATACAACAAAAATGTAAATTTGCATGTCAAAAAAGTATTGGCAAAGTTATAACTGTTATGCAAATTTTGCAATGTTGAGGTCACGTGTTTAGACTGATAAGAAGCCTGTTAGTATAAAGTCTGCAGTGCTATTTCAAAATTTTTAAAACGTTATTTGTTAATGCTGTGATAAAATGGCTTCGAAATCGAAGGAGTTTGGATGTTAAAAACATGATTATTCAGCTCAGAAATGAGGGTTTAACTTATCGTGCTATAGAAATACAACTGAACATAAGTTTATTTACTGTCAAAAGTGTTGTAAAAAAGTTCAACGAGACAGGATCCACAGAAAATAAGGTTAGAAGTGGACAGCCTGGAATATTTTCTGCATAGGAGAAACGTAGCATTATCAAAAGAGGTTAAGAAAAATCCCAAAATAAGTGCACCCCTGTTTGCCAAAGATGTTTGCCAATACTTCGCATAAAATTTTTAGTGTACAGACTATATGGATTGTTTTACATGAAGAAAGTTATTATGGGAGGTTAGCTAGAAAGAAACCTTTCATTTCGGAAAGAAACAGAAGAAAGAGATTCGATTTTGCAAAATCTCATGTTAATTTATCAGATGAGTTTTGGAAAACATCTATTTTTTCCGACGAGTCGAAGTTTAACATTTTCGGGAGTGATGGACCACAACATGTGTGGAGAAAGCCAAACACCGAACTGGAAAAACAACATTTAACACCGACTGTGAAACATGGTGGAGGGAGCGTCTTAGTTT
>BMAO01007807.1:0-118734 GCA_019973975.1 Trichonephila clavata
CCCCCATCCCCAATCTCTACTCCATCCACAGCTGGCTGGGACTCACCACCATCATCCTCTTCGCCTTGCAGGTAAGTAACCCGAGCCTGACTGTAAAAAAAACTGTCTTGGTTATATTAAGGATTTTCAAATTATGGGCCAATCAAATTTTATCAAAACTTACAATTGTATTGATGGATTTTATTGAAAATAATCCTTTTTAAATCGTAATAAATAAACAGCTATTTTAAATTATTGTACGTTATTGCAGAATATTTAAGAGTTATTGCAATATATGTATTAAGCGGCCGTGGTAGCCTAGAGGTCAAGATCACGGATTCGTCGCTGGCGTGTCATGAATTCGAGCCTGGTGCCGTCAAAGACCAGCGGTGTAGAGGAGCCGATGCACGTCAAATATGTCGAGGCTCAAACGTCATCCCGTTGGCGTGGTGTGGAAGTTAGGAGAGGGGGTGCCAGCTCAGATGTCGTCCTCGTTACTTGACCTTGAGTCAAAATTACGAGGTCCGACGCCAATAGCCCTCTTACAGCTTTATGGTGCAACGTTAATACTCTCGCAATTTTCAGGGTGTATGAGTACAGTGGTTGCAAACTTTCAAGACAGAGTACTCCGAGACGTTGGAACATAGAAATGCAGGGTCGTAAACGCTTTCCTGGCTTGCTAGTGACGACACAAAACAAGGATAACAGGAGAAACTTTTACACAGCACGTTAAAATAATAAATGCTGGGAACTTTTTGGCTGATCTGTGCAAAAGATGGCTCTATATAAACTGAAGGTCCAGAAGCCCCACTCGATCACTTGCTTTGATTACTTGTTAAGGCGTTACGTCAAGTCACTTGTTCACGAAACTCCCGTTAACAGTGCTGAGAACCTTGTTGCACGCATCGCAGCTGCTGCTGGGGAAGTCCTCGACACGACTTGTATTTTCGCTAACTCTTGATCTTGAATGCGCTGGAGATATGAGGCCTACATCACACACTTGGAGGCTGATCGTTGTCTCTTGAATGGTCTTAGTTTATTGCTGTACTAAGGATAATAATCACGTTTTCTCCTCTTATTCGTGTCGTGTCTTTTTTGCGTTGTCACTATGGCGCCAGGAAAGCGCTTATGACCATTCCATCGTCTAGGTGTCTGTCTGGAGCTGTACTGATACACCCTGTATATCATAGGTTCTCAACGTGGGCAATAACGCCCCCTTGTGGGCGTTGGAGGCTTTCAAGGGGGCAGTAAAAGACGCAAAGAAAATTAGGGGGCTTTGAGATGACACGGAGGGGTTTGGGCAGATTAACCAAAAAAGATTAAAAAAACACGCTGATTTACTAACAAAAGTAAACTTTAATACTGTTTATTTATGTTGATTGTATATATTTAAGTCATTTTTATATCACATGTGTACGAAAATTGACATATTTCGGTAGTTCGGGAAGTGAATGTAAAACTTAAAGATTCCATTCCATTCAGAAATGCATTAAATTGAATGATATAGTACTTTTTTTAATTTCTGTAGTGCACGGGTTGTCTTTGTCTGTGAAGAGTAGGAAAAATGTTTCGTCCACTGCATTTCATTACATATATTATTCAAGTAACATAATTAAATATGTTAACCAGAAATTAGCCGGATTCTTTAAAGGCTGAAACTGTTGATTTATATTTATTTTGAAAGCAATAGTTTATTATGAATTACTTCGTATCATCCAAACCCCTACCTGTCTTTATAACAGATAAGCTAAAAATTTTATTCCACTCTTTTAAATGAAGAAATTCAGTAGCGTTTCAATTCCAATAATATCCTACCTATGACTAAAATATATAATATTGCACATTTAAATATATTTGTGCCTATAGCTATTTCAGATTCGCAAGTAAAAAATTGGGGCTTTAGAGAAAAATTAAATTTAAAAATATATTCTATTAGTAATAGGATATTTTTTTAAAACTGGACTCTTGTTTTCACCATGTAATATGTACTCTCTTATTTATCTAGAGTGTGAGGGGGCGGTATCGAAATATTCACTACAAAAGGGGGCGGTATCGAAATATTTACTAGAAAAGGGGGCGCCAGTTCAAAAAAGGTTGGGAACCTATGCTGTATATTCATCACATTTTCTGCTCTTAATTTTTTTAAAGTGTCCTTGTTAAATTTATTTCTTATTTACAACAGCATCCAATAAATACTCAATTATTTTTCCTCTAATGATAAATAACAGAATAAAAAAATTCTCATTTCAGGTTGTATCGATAGAGAAAATAAAATTTTCAAATGAATGGAAAACATTTATTTTATGTCATTTCTTACGTTCTTTTTCAAAACTGAGAATGTCTGGAAATAATCATATTTTGTCACAATATTTTTCTCTTTTTCTTAAATAAAAGCAAAAAAAAAAAAAAAAAAAAAAAAATGGAAAAATTAAAGTTTTTTAGGTTGTTTTTTCCTCGATATGTAATGAGAATATATGTTATTCCGTTTTGTCTGACACGAGCCAATGTGGAAGCTTACACGTTCCTTAGTCTTCTGTCAGTATTTTAAAAGTATTGTGCTTACGCACACATGCATTTAAATCTTACGGGAATTGGAAAAAGGTTTTTATTTTGCAACGCATTTAATATGGTTTGTATTTTATCCGCTTAAGTTTCTATTGGGAAAAAAAAAAATAAAATGTTTGTGTCTGTGCGAATTATTCATCCCTTTTTTTCTGTAATAATAAATTTTAATCAGAAAAAAAAATGTCTGAGATTCTTTTTAAAAAAGCTCAGATTAAAATATGTTTCATATTGTAAGTAAATATTAGATAAAAGGAGATATAAAAGATTTCATTTAATTTTTTAAATCCTCTGTCCCTTATATTTTTCAAAAAACAAAACAAAAAAAAAGGCTAGTATCCTTTTTTTTATTTGAAATATATTCATATATTATAAATGCTTCATGTACACAGAATTTTTAAGTTCCCCCGCGTTTTAATTTTATTTTTGTACTAGCTTTTACCTGCGGCTTCGCTCACGTTGATGTCTTTAAATAACTGTCAAAGCCGTAATCATTATCATTAGAAAGTAAGTAATATAATATGATAATTTTTTTTATTGCTTGACTGGAACCAATAAAATTTAAAAATTCTAAAATTGAGCTTAGTTTTAAAAAACTGAAAACTTAATTCATTATAATAATTAACAACAAATATTCAATAACTTAAGCTATTAATATTTTTAGAAATCGAAAGTATCTACGTTTAATATATAATCCCTCTTTAAAAGAGCTCATAACAGAATATTGTTCTAAGAGATGCTACTGTATACCATATTATATGTTTTTCCGTCAGTTGCAAATATGTGAAGATTTGGGCATTGGACACACCGATCAGGCTACATATAGTTGGCCATGGGAAAAACATTGCTTTTCCAAATGCACCCCTGCTACCTGGAACGTTAGCTTTGTTAATAGCAACAGTAAAACTGGAAATTGAAGTCGTTTGAATTGAAACGGTAGGTCAGTGGGGATACTTGGAATTCGAGGTAAAATAACACTATCCCTTTTCATGAAATATGTTCAAATATTGGCAGCAAGTATATTCTGCATCCGTTTTGTACTCCAAAGCCTCGTTCCTTTACATAGTCGAGGAGCATCGAGATTTTGCATAACTGGTACATTTAGTTTTAATTGAAGTTTATGTGAGGGTATACACCCGAAAGTTCAAGTGAATTTAAAAACTCCGTGGGCTATGAAGTGCTTTGTTCTTTACCCATTATTGTATTTATTGATAAATATTTCTTCAATTCTCCCCTCTCCCCCACACGTCGTTTAAATTTTCAATGTTGATTTTATGGACGCACTGCGAGAAACGATTTTCAAAACTGAGAGAAAACAGCTCACTTTTGAATACTTCACATTCTCAAAATAGCTCCGATGCACGCTTACTCAAATCTGAGAATCGCATATTCTCATATTGATACACAAGTACATTCTCATTTTTGAACCTGTTACGGGATCAAATTTTTGAGAATGAAAGATCGATATGAGTATATAATGCACTCATATTTGAATCTGTTAATGTATCAAATATGAGTTAAAACAATAAAATGAGTATGTATAGCATTTATTTTCGGTACTGTTGTATGTAATATGAATTTTTAACAGAAAAATATTTATTAACCCAAATCTTAAGGGATTTAAAAATGTGATACCTGAGTTGTAAATTTTCACTTTCTACATCTTACGTATTATTTTATTTTCATTTCATGAAATTTTTACACTTAACTTCGAAATCAAAATTCATTTTACATTTATTGTGTGTAACAAAAAGGTACTCGCATATTATCGCGAAAGTGCCTAAGTTAAAGATAACTCGCCAAATTGGCAGTAACGATTTCGCATGTGTCCTACGCGCTGAATTAGCAACCATGTACTTCGTTTTATATAATGTCGCCAATACGGTGGCGACAATACGCAAGTATCAACAAAAATATTACTTTTCGAAAAAAAAAAAACGCAACTATTATTTGATCACAAACTGCATGTCTTCGAACTTATACCGCAAATATAAATCTTTGAAAACTGCAAAAATAAATTCGATGTTATCGTTTAACAAATGTGTATGCATTTTGAACTAGTTCCAGAAGCAATTTGATTCGTTATTTATATTTATGTTTCTCTAGAAGCATTATATTGTTTCCTTAAAATCATATACAAGCAGAAAATTAACTTTTATTTAAAAAAATTCAGCCCTTCAATAATAAGTTATTAGAAATATCTAGGAAACATTATGATAATTAACAGATTTTTCTAAGTAAAAATTTCAAAACAATGCCAGAAAGAAATAGCTTTTTTACATATTATGTAACCTGAAGAAAAAAAACCTTTTGACTAAAGTAACACTCATTAGGCCCAGGTGTGTAAGTACTCTTTATATCAATTGTTTTGTTTAAATAGAAACCTATCCACATGGAAATAAAGAAAATGCATTGCTATATTACAAACTAAGCTCGTTTTTTGTTAAAGCAACTGATTTTACACTTTCCTATCACCAAAGAAAACAAATATAATAGTTTTTAAGTTAATGTTTTTTTTAATTAAAATACTTAAAAATTTTAGTCCTTAGAAGAATGTAAAAACAACTCTAGCAGTACATTTTTGCATTAACAAAACATTTAGTTTTTAACCTAATGGAAAGAGCTTTTAGAGAAGTTTTCAGCACCCATTCAGAAGAAAAAAAACATAAGGACCAATAGAATCATAATTTAGCAATTTTACTTGCTGTACAAAATTTTATTTTCCAATACCTTTTTTCAATTATTCACTGTTAACAAGAAAAATAAAACAAACCAAAATCATATTGCTGAAATATTTATTCTGGAAATTGTACACATACATATATACATAAAAAATAAACAAGAATATAAGTGAAATTTTTTTTTTTATAAACACTATCTAATCCATATTATAGTCAACTCTATCCTTATTTGTGCAGAACAGATGTTTTAGTGTAATATACATTGTAAATATAGGAAAGTGTGTAAAAGTACATAAATAAACAACTTTTTAATTTTTTTTATCAAATCATGTCTTTGAGTTACAAAATGTGAGTGAAAATGCCTTTCAAACAGTGTTGTTTCAAATAAATTACATGTTAGGATATGCGAGTCATCTAAATTATTTACTGCAGAATTTATAGATAGCTGGTTCTGAAAGGAATTTTGAAAGTTCTCATTAGAGTAAAATTTTTACAAAGGTTGTTCATAATTATATAGTTTTCGAAATGACTATCTACAAAATTTAGCATAACACATGTAGTGATATGCTATGCCTGCATGAGTATTTAGAACATAATGACAAAGCTACAATGTGAAACCAATGGTCTTTGGCAGAAAGTGCAAAATGTATGAAATTCATAGATTAATTTTATCCATAAAATATGTATAAAAAAAATTCAGAGCTATATCAAAATTTAAAACAAATTATGAGTGGAAACATTAAAAATCAAGATTTGTACTAACAAGCAGAAATGAAATTAGTGCAAATTAAAAATAAAGCATTCATAATTTAGAAACAAGATAAAAGATTTAAAAAATACAATTTTTATAAATATTGCACGTCTACCTGAATTTCACATTTATAAAAACAACAGTTAAAAAAATACCACACATTGGAACAATATATACAGGAACTAATTTGCTATCAGTACACTACACATTAAACATCTTTTAGAAATGGTTTTGAAATCGCTGCAAAAATTTTGGCATCCAATAGTATTCAATCAATGATGATGGTCTCCCACTAAGAACTCAACATGACAATAATTTAAAAGATTGGCATATTCCTGGCAAAAAAGGAATTACACTAAGAAGCAAAAACATAAGTACTTTTTTTTATAGAAAACCAATTAGAAAAATATGAATGCCAGGATTTAAAGAAATAGAACAAAAGGTATTTAGAAATGCCAAGAAAAAAGCAGAAAAAAATAAAATTGAAACTGGAAAAATAATAACTGCATATAAAAGAGTGGGGTGCTCAATATCAATTGTTATAATTTCTTACTTAGTTCTATTCCAAAATGCAGAGTTAGTGTAAAAATGTAGTACAGAGGACCCCACGCCTTTACCACGATGACATTAATTTTCTAGTTAATCGTTTTATTCTTATATTAAGATTTATTTCTTACTTTTTAGTTTGATAAAAAAGCATGTTTCTTAAAACTATAATTTAAATTAATTGTGCTTCAAATACGTCAGACTGAACAAATTACGTATTATCACAACAAATGCCAAATCTAATAATAACACACCAAGTTGGCAACCCTGATTGGTAATTGCGTCTTATTGCAACCTATTAGCGATATTATATGAAATGAAGCACCTGGCAGCCAATTCAGTGTGTACCACACATAGGAAATCGGGGTGGCCAACTTAGCGAGTTATTTAGAGTCAGCGATTGTCGCAAAAATACACAAGTACCCTCCGAGTTCCTGTGTGTTGAACGTGCTGAATTGGCAAACAGGTGCTTTGTTTCATATAATGTCACCAATTGGTTGTGATAATACGTAAGTACCAAGATTTATGTTTTTTCACTTGTGTACAACATACCTGCATGCAGGAGTTTTTGTACCCAAGCTGTATTAATATTTGGTACTTTCATAATATTGCAACCATATTGGTGAAATTATATGTAATACAACACATGGTAGTCAATCTGGCGCATACGACACATGCAAAATCAGGGTCACCAACTTGGCACGTTATCTTGAACATTGGCATTGTTGTGGTAATATGTATCGTAAAATCTGGTGTATGGTGCACACTTTTAACACAAAAAATAAGATTGAATTTTATGCGTGCACGTTATATACCAGGTATAAAAATAAGAGCTTTAAAAAATGTGAGCACAGGAAAAAAAATTAGATTTCTACATAGATCAAAATAATGGTTATTTAAAAGAAATGGCATTCCTTATGAACTTAAAGGGTTGCACTTCTAGATGTATACTATTTTTTACTAAAGCTTAGAATAAATGACTTTCAAACTTTAAGAGCATGACTCGCATACATCTCAGGTTTCTTCATGAAAATGGGGGTGCACATTCTCAGCAAATAAACATAAAAATTAAAAATTGCTACTTGAAAGTATAAGTGCATGTAATACGATGGTATACATGATATGCCAGATTTTATGGTAAAAACATAATTTTTCTCTACCTTTCTTTAATGAGTAAAAGCATAAAATATATTTATATTGGGTTAAATATAAAGAATCTGATATATATACTTCATTTATTTTCATCCAAATAAACAAAACACTATAGTCACAATAAAGGAACCATAAAATAAATGTATTGAAATAATTTCTTTATTTCATTTTCCATAAGTTTACCAATAAGCTAGAAAAGTTCTTTAAAATCTACAAGAAATTAGTCTCTTAAAAAGATTACTAATTGAAAACAAAAATTTATTTTGTAGGCTTGCCTTTTTCAAGACATGCAAGCTATTTTAAAGTTCAATATGAAAATAAAACTATTCCAATGTAGCAAAGGAATACTTAAATTATTATTTGCCTATAAGCAAGTGCCCAAAAAATCAACAATGTGACTTATTATGAATCAAGTAAATTTCATTAAGATATGTGACTACCCAAAATTCGCAGTTTTGGTGAAAATTTTCAAAAATTACTTTTGTGTTTTTATTTTAAAGACTATACATTTAAGATTCTAAAAACACTCTATTTTTGTTTCTATGATATCTAGAAGCAAAGTTATAGCATAATTAGTAAACTGGAATTGGAGTTAACAAAACCAGATGCTGATTCCTACACAAAATATTTTTAAGATATTGAATTTAAATTTTCAGAACATGTATTATTTAGTTCTATCTGTGTTATGAATCAAACTCTAATCTCTGTGTATATACAGTGAACCCAAAAAGTGTTCGTACACTTGCAATTTCCTATAAAATTTATTGTTTCCGACTAATAAAAATTAATATTTTGGAATTGTAATTTTTTTATACCTGTAACTTGTTCTTGGTGGAATGACATAATTATTTTTTTAAAAATTGTATAATTATTATTTTTAAAAATTCATAATCAAAAAGCTCCTGAAAAATTACGCCACTAACGTCTTAGAACACTTAACAAAAATCTCAACATAGCTTTAAATATTGTATTTCTTTCTTAGTTTAGAACTTAGTAGGATATCTTTTAGTGTCCACAACAACTTTTGGACATCTTGATATAGATTTATTGAGTTTTTGTAATTTCTGCATTGATTTTCCTCCATGCTTCTGTGACTATTGTTTTTACTTCCCATTATGTGTTTATATGTCATGTTTTCTTTTTATTTTAAATCTAGTTCTCCCCAAATATGCTCTGCTGGGCTAAATAAATTGATTGAGGAGGTGTTTTCAAACTTTTGGGTACAGTTATAGAGACACCAGCAGTGTACATTGAGAGCAGTTCGCTTGGCGTCATTATCCTGTTAAAAAATGAAGTCGTCTGAAATATCCAAATTTTGAGAGGATAATTTAAAGTTTCTCTTTAAAATATTTAAATAGAGCTCATGATTCTCAATACCATCAAAAAATACCTAATTCCTGAAGCCCTTCCCCGCAAGAACACCTCTGTGTTGAAGCATGGAGGTGGAGGAGCTCTTGTTCCACATAAATTCACTGGATTAAATGCCTCATTTTTTCCCTTAAAACTATTATATGCCCATCAGAACCAAAAATGTTGAATTTTCTGTCATCCCAATCACTTTCCTGTCAATTTTGAATTTTCTGAAACTTAAGTCACAAGAATCTAGTTGGATGAATGAACCATGGAAGTGGAAGTGTTCTTGCGTGGGGGCGTAAATCAGCCACAGAACTAGGTAATTTTTGATGGTATTGAGAATCATGAGCTCTAGTCAAATATTTTAAAGAGAAATTTTAAATTGTCTGTCCAAAATTTGATATTGAACACGACTTCATATTTTAACAGGATAATGAAGCCAAGCGTACTGCTCTCAATGTACACCGCTGGTGTCTTTATAACTGGCCCAAAATTTTGTGAAAACACCTCCTCAATCAATTTATTTAGCCCAACAGAGCATATTTGGGGAGAACTAGATTTAAAATAAAAAAAACATGACATAAACACATAATGGGAAGTAAAAATAATAATCACAGAAGCATGGAGGTAAATCGATGCAGAAATTACAAAAACTCATTAAATCTATATCAAGATGTCCAAAAGTTGTTGTGGACACTAAAAGATATCCTATTAAGTTCTAAATTAAGAAAGAAATACAATATTTAAAGCTATGTTGAGATTTTTGTTAAGTGTTCTAAGACTTTAGTGGCGTAATTTTTCAGGAGCTTTTTGATTATTAATTTTTAAAAATAATAGTTATGCTATTTTTAAAAAAATAATTATGTCATTCCATTAAGAACAAGTTGCAGATATCATAAAAAAATTACAATTTCTATACATTAATTTTTATTAGTCGAAATCATTAAATTTTATAGGAAACTGCAAGTGTACGAACACTTTTGGGGTTCACTGTATTTATGTACTTCATTGCATTTAAATGTAAAAAATATCATTAATTTTTTAAAAAATCGAGTTTTTGCATAAAATTTGGCATATTTAAAAAACTTTTAAAAGTAATACATATCTTTTAATTCCTAATATATAAAGATGTTCCATTATTTATGTACTGTATAAATATTATTTGAATACATTCATTAGAATTTTGTGTAAAAGATCCTAATTGCAATTTTTCATGAAAATTTTACTAAACTCGACAATTTTTATAATTATAAAACTCTCCAGAAAACAGCAAAAGGATTGAAAATTAGTTAAACATGAAGCTAAAGAGTTTGAGCTATAATTATGGTGAGTTTAAGAAATGTACAACTAGTAGAACATTTTTCATATTGTATTTAAATCTTTAAAAGCATTGTCTGAGAAACTATGTTTTTTGGCTTCACGGTAAAGTTCACAAATGGGTTTCTTTTTAAGACATTGAATTAACATTTTAAGAAAACTTTTATTTTATTTGTATTATAGACTATAATCTCTGTGTATGTATATATGCATTTTATTGCACATACAATTTGTGAGAAAAAATATGCTTTTTTTTTTAAAAAATTGACAAATTTCAAAAAAATAATGTAACTCTTATCGCTCTAGGCACAGATAATGATGTTATTTGTGTGCAGTTTTAATATTATTTGAATATATTAATTAGAATTTTCAATACAAGGTTTACTGTAACTGCAATTTTTAACTAAAAATTCCCAATCTATCCAAAATAATTTAAAATTTTGTGGAATTGTATTTTAATTCCTGACTCAAGTGTAGTATAGGGGAGAGGGCCCTTTCGATTTTTATATAGATATTATTGGTGAGATAACGAATTCATTCTGGCTTCGGGAAACCTATCGCTAAGTGAAGTAGCTTGGCGATCGATTTTGGTCACCAAAAAAATTTGACATCGCCAAGTATCTATACTACACTTGAACCTTAATTCCTATTTCTATGCACACCCTTTTTAAAGAAAAAAGTGTTTTTTAGTTGAAAATTTGTTTCAATAAAATGCTCCGAAGGTAGCCACATACCTAAAATTTGTTTTTTTAAGTAATCCAAAGATTTTTTTCACATTTTTTCGCTAAATTCCTATAAAAGCCTTACAAAATCAAAACAATCTAGTACTCATGTGTTCGTCCGCGGGTAGCGTGGTAGAAACGAAAAATAGTTCGGAAGATTTATGAGAACTAAATTTGTTGTTGAACCCCAATCTTTAAAATATGTATCCAGTATATTAAAAAAACTTTTTTAATCCTGAATATCTTTTTAATTTGTTTGATAGTGTTAATTAACCATTTTTTGAAATTTTGAGTACATGTAATGTCTCATATTTGTAAAGGCATGTGTTCAAATCTGATATAAACAAACTCATTTCAAATTGAGCATGTCCATGTAGTCATTTTTGAGTATTTCTTTTTTCTCCGTGCGATGTCATTGTTAGGTGCCAATATTGATCTTGCGCACAACCACTGATCCCAATTAAAATTTTGTTGCAAGCCCGGGTAAATTTCAGCATTAAAATTTACATTATTTTCTTCTACATTATAAAATTCTCTGGAAGTAGAATATAACCTCCAGCATTTGCGTCCAAGCATCCAAAACTTCCATAAGCTTTTGCCCATAAGCTTGATGATTTAATAGAGACTGATTTCATCTGCCGGTGTACCTCCTGTGGATTACAGGGAGAGTTTTTCAAAATTCCCCAGCCAATATAAAATAAAGCTACCATTCCTCTTGTATTTCTTTGCTAACTCGTAGATCCTGAAGAGTCCGATTTAACGCTTCTATTGCTTTCTTGTGAGACATCGTATTTTCATCCCACACTAAAAGCTTGCATTGTGGAAGCCTCCGACCTTGAGGGATATTTTTTCTGAAATATCAGATGAGTGAATCTTCAAATGCAAGATTAAGCAACAATTTTAAAACGGAATGTGAAGTACGACCGTTGGTCAGTAAAGTCGCGGCTATAAAAGAAGAAGCCATAGCAAATGCTATCTTCTGGGTTTTTCTGATGGTCATTAATAATAAGTTTAGCAAAAACGTTTTTCCTGTTCCTCCAGGTGCTTCGAGAAAAAAAAAAGAGTGCACCACTGCCAGATTCTATTTTTCGTAACACTTGTTGGAAAACGTGACCATGTTCTGGAGTTAATTAAGAGATAAATTCTGTTATACTTGATGTTGCAATGCTGTAAAATCGTAGTTTAATTTTTTCTCAAGTGATTTCACTATCGAAGCCATTTCCGTCGACACGTCTAGATCTAATCATTCCAAAATCATGTAGCTTCTTCCCAACCATTCTGAAAACCTTTATTGCGTTTCGGTGTAGATGTGTTCATTGAAAGGCATATTTGGTTGTTTTTTGTCGCAAAATATCTTCCGCCATGTAGTCTTTGTACATATTCCAAAAGGTTCGAGGGTTAGAAAGACCGAAGATAAAATAAGTATTGCCTAAAGCTCCCTAATTTTATTCGGCGAGTGACATTGTATGGAGGCCTCTATAGTTTATCTTCAAAGTATTACCTCCATGTAAAATATCTAGGTTTAGTATAAGTGAAAAATTTTGTGCAAAATATGAATATTTGAAAAAATGAAATATGAAATTTAGGTTAAAAAAATTCAAAGAAATAAATACTTTCAAAACTATTCAAACTAATCAAAACTACTAAAGTAATCAAAACTTCAATTAATATTACCATAGAATTTTTAATATCACGCGCGCGCAATTCGCTAAAACTGTATTTTGTTTCCCTCTTTAAAAAGTGGGAGAAACAGATTGCCGGAATAGAGAACTTCTTAGCCAACTTGGCGATATTTCTCAAAGTTTGAGTTTGACATTTAACAAACGTAAAGTAATAAACGTTAGACGTTTAATACAAAACCATTTAAAAAATTGCTTTTTGTAAAGATGCTAAATTACACTGTTTCAATTCACTGTGTTATAAATGTGAGAAATTTCCATTATTGACCAAATGCATAATTTTGCGCCAACTTGGCGGAGAGTAAGTAACGTCAACGTTTTCCCCGCATAGTTCCCGTTCCCGTACGAATATGGAGATAAACTATATCTTATGTTACTCGCTGATAATGTAGCTTTCCATTGGTGAAAGAATTTTTAAAATCTGACCCGAAGTTCCCGAGATTAGCCGGAACAGACAGACAAAAATTTTAAAAATTGGTTTTTCGTTATGAGTACCGTATATACTTTTAAGTGCATTAAGTAAAAAGCTTGTGACGGGTGCTTACGCGTTTCACTAACCTTCTCTCAAATCTTTAAAGACTTTATTTATTTTAACCAATCTCCGCCGAGAGCCAAGGGTGTGACTTATGCAAACAAGATAGTTTCGGGTTTAGCGAGTTCGAAAAAGATATAAAAGGGAGAAATGAAATGAAGAGAGTGAGGATGATTACGAGGTTGATTAAGAAGGTGATTCTGAGAGATTAGTTTAACTAGTGGAAGGATATTCGCCGGAGGAAGACTATTGAAAAAGGTTCATTAATTCGGTTCGGGACGGAACTGAAGATATCAAAGATTGAAGCCGCTCCTTAGAACAATCCAGTATTAGAGAAACCTGCCTTAAAAAGGTATCAGGTCAGTTATTTTCATAAATTAGATATAAATGCGTAGTTTGATTGTATACGTTATTCTCCGTGGTTTCAGTTCCGTCGTTCAAAATCGGGTTCTTCTCGCACTCCACTGTAATTTGTTGTTCTTAAAGTTTGATTAATATTTGTGTATTTCTCTATTAAGAAAGGTCAATAAATAATATTGATTTATATTAATTAAGTAGTCGTTAATCATGAATCCAACATACCCAAATTTAGATAATATGCAAAGGGGAGTTAATAATCATAGGGATAGTGAGAGACTACGACAAGCTGTTAATTTGAAATTACAAACAGACACTTCAATTTTATTTATTTGTATAGATTATCTCTCACATTTCAAATGCATAGCTTTAAAATAAAATTTTATATTCTGATTAAGTTATCTTTTTTATTCTATATATTATTTTTGTGTTTAATCAGTTTTCTAAGAAATTCATTTCAATGTTTTGGCGTTGTAGTTTTTCAAAGGTAAAACCTATATGGTAGCCCCAATAGTTGGAAATTAATTTTTTTTTTAAAATTCTAAGCGTAATTAATTAAAAATGTTATTTTCATGATTGTTAACTTTTTTTTTATTGAAGAAAAGCGGCTCATTCACTCATCACTAGATCTTCGAAACTCTTAGACATACAGACTTGAAATTTGGCAGGCATGTTCCTTTTGTTGACCAGAAATCCACTGAGAATGAGTTTTGTGGAAATAAGATTCCGAATGGACATTATTGATTTAAAAAAAAACAGTTTTTTCACTGTTAGACCTTCAGACTTGAAATTTGGCAAACGTGTTCATTTTGCCGATTAGACAAAACGCTAACATTCTGCTAACAGGTTTTGCGGAAATCAATTACCTAGGGGTGGGGTGGGGCTACGGGGACATAAATATGCTACCGTTTTAGAAATTCAAATTCAGTCTTTTTGTAAATCTCGCCTTTTTATTTTAAAAATCAAAAGGTGAGATTTACAAAATGGTTTTACAACACAATTGAATTACTAAATAATAATGTCTAGTAATGTAATCAGGAAATGTAACCAACGAAATGCATGGGCTATAGTTAGTGTGCTGTATAAAGATTTTAGAAATTGATTATTTATATATAGTGTATGCATAAAAGTCCACTAAAAATATATTCATATGTTAATTAAAAAAAGGCTTGATGTGTGTGTGTGTGCAAACACGCATTGCGTAGGAGCACAGATCCTTTGCTCGCACCCGCGCGTTAAAAATCTACTTTTCTACAAGGTATTTGGGTTGCAAACTAAGTCTTAAATCTAATTAGATTGACGTCGTGGAATATTAAAATAGTCAAAATTTTCTTCTTGGACATTTTGTCGAATTCTTTCCAGAAATTTGATAAAATAAACTATTTAGAATTTTTCTTATTTCATTGAAAAAAAATTCATAATGTTTATTGCGTGTACTTCTGTCTAGGCGTGAAAGAAAAATTCTTGGAAATTTTTTCAAAGACCTTAGTGTATTGGGAATAAAAAAAACTTTAAGACATCGGTAAACAATTTTATTTTGAAAAATAGCATAAAATTTTTCCCGGTTTTTTTTTTTTTTTTTTTTTTTTTTTGGAGAGGAAAAAAAACGTTTACTTGATGAGATAAATTGCTTTTTTTTCATTGTTCAAAAAAGCATTAAATTGTGATTCCTATTAAAATATGGTATGAAATAAGTTTTGAGAAAAACATAATACCAGTAGGATGAAAATTTTCAGAAAATTGAATCATCCCAAGAATATTGGGAATATAATGTATTTAAAAACTTGAAGGAGTCTACTTTTTTAGTATTAACTAGCTTTTACCCGCGGCTCCGCTCGCGTTGATGTCTTTAAATAACTGTCAAAGTCGTAATCATTATCATTAAAAAGTAAGTAATATAATATGGTAATTTTTTTATTGCTTGACTGGAACCAATAAAATTAAAAAATTCTAAAATTGAGCTTAGTTTAAAAAAACTGAAAATGTAAATTATTATAATAATTAACAACAAAAATTCAATAACTTAAGCTATTAATATTTTTAAAAATCGAAAGTATCTACGTTTAATATATAATTTCTCTTTAAAAGAGCTCAAAACAGAACTGTATACCATATTATATGTCCTTCAGTCAGTTGCAAATATGTGAAGATTTGGGCATTGGACACACCGATCAGGCTACATATAGTTGGCCACGGTAAAAACATTGCTTTTCCAAATGCACCCCTGCTACCTGAAATGTTAGCTTTGTTAATAGCAACATTAAAACTGGGGATATTGAAATCGTTTGAGTTGAAACGGTAGGTCAGTGGAGATACTTGAAATTCGAGGTATGCTAACACTATCCCTTTTCATGACATATGTTAAAATATTGGCACCAAGTATATTCTGCATCCGTTTTGTGATCCAAAGCCTCGTTCCTTTACATAGTCGAGGAGCATCGAGATTTTGCATAACTGGTACATTTAGTTTTAATTGAAGTTTATGTGAGGGTACACCCGAAAGTTCAAGTGAATTTAAGAACTCCGTGGGATATGAAGTACTTTGTTCTTTATTCATGATTGTATTCATTGATAAATATTTCTTCATCCCCCCCTCCCCCGTACGTCGTTTAAATTTTCAATGCTGATTTTATGGACAATGTCATTGTTATGCGCCAATATTGATCTTGCGCACAACCACTGATCCCAATTTAAATTTTGTTGCAAGCCCGGGTAAATTTGAGCAATAAGATTTACATCATTTTCTTCTACATTTCAAAATTATCTGAAAGTAAAATATAACCTCCAGTATTTGCGTCCAAACATCCATAACCGATTTTCAATTGCATCTCTGCATAATGTTCCGAATCTACGTCATTATGAAGATGCACTCTCATATTCGTTTTCAGACTTAATTTTTCAAATTTTGCCCATAAGCTTGATGATTTAATAGAGACTGATTTCATCTGCGACAGGATTACAGGGGGAGTTTTTGAAAATTCACCAGTCAATATACATCTGTACTATCTCGTAAATATCCTGAAGAGACCGATTTAACGCTTCTATAGCTTTCTTGTTAGACATTGTACTTTCATCCCACACTAAAAGCTTGCATTGTGGAAGCATCCTGCTTGTGAGCTATTTTTTCTGAAATTTCAGATGAGGGAACCTTCAAATGCAAGATTAAGCGATAATTTTAAAACTGAATGTGCAGTACGACCGTTGGTCAGTAAAGTCGCGGTTATACCCGAAGAAAAGCCATAGCAACTGCTATCTTCTGGGTTTTTCTGATGGTCATTAATAATAAGATAAGCAAAAACGTTTTTCCGGTTCATCTAGGGGCGTCGAGAAAAAAGAGTGCACCGCTGCCGGATTCTATTTTGTGTAACACTTGCTGGAAAACGTGACTTTGTTCTGTAGTTATATGAGGGATAAATTCTGTTACTTAATGTTGCAATGCTATAAAATCGTAGTCTAATTCTCAAGCAATTTCTTTATCGAAGCCATTTCCGTCGACACGTCTAGGAATAATCATTCCAAAATCATGTAGCTTCTTCCCAACCATTTTGAAAACCTTTATTGCGTTTCGTTGTAGATGTGTTGATTGAAAAGCATATTTGCTTGTATTTGCTGCAAAATATCTTCCGCCAATCATATCTTCTTCGTACTTTTTCCAAAAGGTTTGAAGATTAGAAAGACCGGAGATGAAATAAGTATTGCGTAAAGCTCCCTAATTTTAGTCGGCAAGTGACATTGTATGGCTTCCTCCATAGTAATATCTAGTATATCTTCAAAGTAATACTTCTACGTAAAACATCTAAGCTCAGTATAAGTGAAAAATTTTGTGCAAAGTATGAATTTTGTGTAATTAGATTTAAACAAATTCTAAGGGAATTCGAAAAATCAAAACTTTTTAAGAAACTGTCAATTAATATTACCATAAAATTTTCAGTATCACGCGCGCAATTCGCTAAAACTTTATTTCGTTTCCCTCTTTAAAATTTGGTAGAAAATTTGCATTAAAATATCTGGGATTGTCGGAATAGAGAACTTCTTAGCCAACTTGGCGATATTTCTCAAAGTTTGAGTTTGACATTTAACAAACGTAACGTAATAAACGTTAGACGTTTACTAAAAAACCATTTAAAAAATTGCTTTTTGTAAAGATGCTAAATTACACTGTTTCAATTCACTGTGTTATAAATGTGAGAAATTTCCATTATTGACCAAATGCATAATTTTGCGCCAACTTGGTGGGGAGTAAGCAAAGTCCCACGGTTTTACCCGCATAGTTTCCGTTCCCGTAGGAATATGGAGATAAAATATACCTTATGTTACTCACTGATAATGTAGCTTTTCATTAGTGAAATAATTTTTAAAATCGGACCCGAAGTTCCCGAGATTAGCCGGAACAAACAGACAGACAAAAAATTTTAAAATATATTTTTTGATATAAGTACCATATATACCTTTAAATGCATTTAGTAAAAAGCTGCTAATTTGAAATTACAAACAGACACTTCAATTTTATTTATTTATATAGATGAAATTCATTTTAAATAACTTATAGTAAGGATATATTTCTCTTAAAAAAGTTCTTATAAAGACTGTAGTAAAATTGATTAAAAATTTGGTTTAATTATACAAAGCTTTAAAACAAATTTTTGAAACTTCTATATTTCTCTTGTATGACCTTCGCTCTCTGATTAAATTTCAATTCTTGGAATGTTTTGGGGCCAATTTTTCAATTCACATAGAATAATTGGATTATCATGTCATTAGTATTTGTTTTGACCTCCGTATTCTTAATGAACGATTTGCTGCTTCTTTAGTACACAAATAAAAGCATTTTGTTCACAATTATTTTTATTAATATACAAATTATTAATATAATTACTTTCTATTTATACAGTATTTAATGTATCCGCTTCTATCTAATTTCTGGTAATTGCCGCATTTACTCGAATCTAAGCCGCACCTTAAATTCTCAACAAGTCTTTGTAAAAAATGAAAAGGAGTGTAAAATAGTTTAGAATCTGTAATTGCTCTAATTACCCCCATCCCCCCAAAGCATTTTTTTAATTCAATGGACTAAATTCATGTGACGTCATAATCACATGATAATTTTAAACCACGTGTTTTTAGCCAATTAAGATCAAAAACACATGTGACGTCATAGTCACGATAAATCCAATTATCTATTTTCAGCAAATCAGTTCATGCACTTCGTTGTTGCCAAATGACGCTTTTTACAGAAACTTTTTTTTAAAAAAAAATTAATATTTGTCACTTTATTTAAAAGATCTTGTATAAAACAAGACTTTTTTTTCTTTAATTTTAAAATCTTTTTGCAGAAGAAATTTCTTTTTATAACTCTTGAGCATCTTTACCCAATTATGCAATTTGAAATTTTACCTAAGTTTTACAAATAGAATAAAAAGTACGAGCTATAGTTTATTGTCCGCTTTGAATTCAATGTAGAACACGTGTTTATATTATCATGTGACCGTCATGAATTTAGTCCAAACTGTTTTAATTTTAATGCTGAGGTAGCGTTCTATTATTCGAATCTTATTTTATTTCAAAAAATAATTTCCAATTTTAAATGAAATTTCGCATACTTCTCCCACTAGTTTCTACAACTGATTTTTTTTAAAAATTTAATCGAAAACATCTGTGGGTTAAAAAAAATTTCTCAAGGAACAAATTTTCGCGTTATTTGTTCGATTTTAAAAAAGCGGAAATAATGATTTATAAAACTTGCACTTTCCACTTCTTTAATAAAAGCGAAAAGCGCATACGTGTGGTTTTACTGCTTGTCTCACTCGAACAAAACCACCAGATGGCACTCATTCATTTGGAGTGGGCTAAAGTCGTAATGTCGTCGTATCCTCCGTTGAATTTAGAACTGACATAGGCGTATACTTGTTCCATTAGTAAAATTTAGATAAAATTTGATAAATTGGTAAAAATGTTCAAGTATTAAGATTATTCAAAACTTAAGAAGGAATTTTTTACCTTATTCATGTACTTTTAAATGAAGGGCATTTTGTTTACCCATGGCCGTTATTGTTGACAAATTTGTACATTTTAAAAGAAAGTTTATGCAAAAAACAAAAGTTAGCAACAGCTAAGTGCCTCAACTGATTCGCTGGAAACGCATGTTTTGCAGTTGTTATGACACCACATGAATTTAGCCCATTATAAAATTAGTCGATGAAAAAATTCTGAAAATATAAAGGAGATATAATCACCCGGGACACGCAGTAGTTCAGAAATATCACAATCCTAGCATATCAAACACAGACAAAGTAACAGAAGACGATACAATTAAGCAAAACTGTGTAAAAATAAAGCCCAAAACAAACCTTCCAAGTTTGAAGAGAAGGAAATATCGTAAGACTTAATCTAAATCGAGCATTGTACCGCTGAAGACCCGCCGTGCAGAGGAGGCCGATCCATGTTAAATATGTCGAGGCTCACAGACATCCTCCCTTTGGTGTGGTGTGGTGTGGAAGTTGGGAGAGATGGGTGTCATCTCAGGTGTCGCGTTCGTCACTTGCTCATGGTCCAGATTTACGAAGTTCGCCGCCAAAAGTCCTCGATAGCTGAGTAATTCGACGTTAATATTCCCTCGTATGTCGACTAAATGAGTTGAATGATTGTTTATAGCAGGGATTCCCAAACTTTTTTGTCTCGTTGACCCCTTGCCAAGTTTTTCGTTTTGTTGTAAGCCCCTGCTTACGTTATATTGAATTTTTGCAAATTTATTAGCTTAAATGTGCTTATGACAGCTGGTAGAGAGCTACTTTAAAAGATCTAAGTTTCTAACTTTAGTGAAGTTGGGAAACTTAAACACATGCTAGTTAATTTAAAATTTAAGTGATGTAACGTAATTAAAAAACAAATATGCATAATGATAGGGATGAATCTGGCGTTTAATAACAAATTTTCAACATTTGTCATCCATCTTGTTAGGTTTAACACTAAATTTCCTCAGTTAGAAGTGTCCAGCCGACAACTGCGCTGAAACTCCTTCTCTCTAGGATAAAAACTTTCCCCGGTACTCTATAGTTTGAGATAAATGTCTCTTTAAAGCCATCTGATTCTAAACTTGACTTCAGATCTCCGTTACTTCAATCAGTTCCTCTTGTAATATGACATTTTTTTTTCAATGGGACCATAGGAATGTATTGCATTCTCAAGCCTAGTTTCAAAATTTGAATAAAGGGAATTTAAATGTTGAATCTAGGTTAAAACGTCATTTTCTAGGCAGATTGTCTATGACCAATGGAGAAACTAGGAAAATTCGCTACGTCCAATATTATACTCCTTTAGCTTAATTCTGGAAAAAAATGCTCAAGTGATGGTCCTTGTTTTAATAAAATTTATGGTGTCACATAACTGCAAATTAGCCTCGTTAAATTTAGTAAATAAATGCATTAAATAGGTAAAATCTAGTTTCCATTTGTGGTTAAATTTTCTTTTAAAAATAAAATCACGATTTGGTTTAATGAGAAAAACTGTCGCATTTACACTTCATGGACCCCAAAACTATTTTCTTGCTGTCGTGGACCCCTTGCAGATCGTCATAGACCCCTGGGAATATATATCTTTGGGAATCACTGGTTTATAGTATTAAGCCTAGACCTCAATATGGACAACGCTCATCACCAGTAGCACACCCAAAAAATTTCAAGGGGGAGGGGGGAGGGTCGAAAGTCCCCTAACTCGTATCATACCTCAAGACACCAAATGATTCTTCGGATTTTGTGGATTTTATTAACAAAAAACAGTAAAAAATACATTATTGAATTAATAATTAGCATTAATAAAATAAATTGTTAATTACAAGCACTTAACTAAATTTTACCTTATATATATAATTATCATCAATCGAAAAAAACTCAAGGGCTTTCGGGGAGGGAGGGGGGTCCGGACCCTTAGGACTTCCCCCTTGTGTGCCCCACTGGTCATCACATAATAATACAGTCTTACTTAGTTCGCCATTTAACATGCAGTTTGAAATTTCGGAGAATTTCTGCGGGAATTATATTTGACCATTAAAATTACCCGTATCATAATGTTATTAAGACAGAGTCGAGAACGAAATGTGGCTCAGGGCCAGTTGGCCCATGCGTCCCTGCCCCTTTCTTTTTGAACTTATTTGTGTTTTCTCTTTCTCATCTGTTTTTGTAATTCATTTTAGTATTTCTGTGGCTTCGTGGCATTCCTCTACCCTGGCTTGACCAAGATCTGGCGGACCAAGTATCTTCCCTTGCACGTCTTCTTCGGCCTTTGTATTTTTGTGATGGTCATTGCAGCTTGCTTCATGGGCATAACAGAGAAGATTATGTTCAGCGAGTAAGTTTGTTTCGAATACTGATTAGTAATATTGGAAATAGTTCACGCATTGCAAAATTAATTTGATGTCACAATTTTTGAGAGAATTGTAATGAATAGCTAAAAATATGTGTAAGAGATTGTAGCGGTATCATCTACATAAGCCAGTAACAACCTCCGCACCAAGGTGATCACTTTGGTGTAGTGGGTAAGTTACTCGGCTTCGGATCCAAAGGTACCTGGTTCTATCCCAGGGGATAAATGCGCCAACTAATTGGTGACCCTGGCTGAACTCAGAAAAAGGCAGCCTTCTGAACTGTCCGCCATCTATCCACCGAAAATGCAACCAAAAAGTGATCACCGTCGTATAATGACGTAATCTTCAAGCCGTCACATGGTGACCCAACCCTCAAGCCGTCACGCACGAATGACGCAACCAGCAAAGCCATCACAACTAGTGACGCAGCAGAAAACACACTTGATATAACAAATACATCGTTCGTTCGCCTATCCACCGACTCACTGGTGGGGGAGTGTGTAGCGGTATCATCTACATAAGCCAGTAACAACCTCCGCTTAAGGTGATAATTTTGGTGTAGTGGATAAGTTACTCGGCTTCGGATCCAAAGGTACCTGGTTCTATCCCAGTGGATAAATGCGCCACTTCAAGATCATCTAATATACTTGAGTAAAAGTAACTATTCTAATTGCTTGAAAAAAGAGACTAACTATACTAACTATACTCAAAGAGAGACTAATAATACTAACTTTAAGTATGATATTCAATTACGTTAAAAGTTGCTAATCGTGGAAACTGACTTTGGTACTCTGCCTTATTATGTTACGTTTGTGATATGGTTAAAAAAGTGTTTAGTCAATAAAGGCTTGAAAATAAATTTCTCTGATATAGTTTCTTTGCTAGAAACTATTCTCAATTTACAAGGAGTACAATTCAGTTTCCGCCATTTTTTATCAAAAATGGAGCCCTTGTTACGTGAGAACGGGGTACATTGTTTTCTTCAAAGTGTTGTCCACCGCTAGCCACTACGTTTCTTCTTCTTTCTGGTAGCATGCGCACACCGTGTCAAAAGAACGCTTCATCTTTTGAAACTATCCACGACTCAACCTAATTTTTGTTATCTTCATAGGTTTTGATCGGCGACGCAATTAGTGGGCGAGTGTTATCATGTAAGTGGGAATAATTTTGTCGTTTTTGGAGTACTAAACGGGCGCTTGTTTCCTCAAGTGCTCGGCTGAATCTAGGTTGTACTCGGTAGGGAACCCTAGTAATGGTGCTTGGAGAGGATTCGAACCCGGTACCTCCTGATCTGTAGCCCAGTAACATGACTACTAGACAAAAGTGATCACTTATGTCTGGAGACTGTTACTGGCTTACTTAGATACCGCCACAGTACTCCCCCACCAGTGAGTCGGTGGATAGGTGAACGAACGAGTTATTTGTTGTTATGGAGAGCATGGGAGTTGTTACTATTGCGTCTAGTGGGTCCGACGACTTTGCTGCGTGGAGTGGGCCCGACGACTTTGCATGGTGCGTGGAGTGGGCCCGACGACTTTGCATGGTGCGTGGAGTGGGCCCGACGACTTTGCTTGCTGCGTGGAGTGGGCCCGACGACTTTGCTTGCTGCGTGGAGTGGGCCCGACGACTTTGCTTGCTGCGTGGAGTGGGCCCGACGACTTTGCTTGCTGCGTGGAGTGGGCCCGACGACTTTACTGCGTGGAGTGGGTCCGATGACTTTGCTTGCTCTTCTTCTTGAGGGTAGATGGCACCACGACACATCAGAAGGTTTTGCGTTTTTCTTTTCAGCCAAGGTCACCAATATGGAACATTAGAACTCGCGATCTATGGACTCGTAAGCACGTAACATACCGCCACATACTGATCCCACCTAATACACAACATGAGTCTCTATCCATGAATATCGGCTGTTGTGCCATGAAGTCGTGGTTCCCATGACTCTCTTTTCATCGGGTTGTTGTAGTGTTTGTCATTACCAGTGGCTATACAGGATAAAAAAAAACCTTCGTTTATGCCTAGCAAGCAGCATTGCGCGTGTACAAAATCAGCTTCCGACGTTTCTCGGCTTCAGTTCAGATGCAATTTCTTTAATTTTGAGTCATTCCCAAGAATTTTAAAAAATGTGAAATTGCTTATATATATATATATATATATATATATATATATATATATATAGATTCGCTTCTAATGTAAGTATAAGTTCTTTCGTTTGGATCTTCCTCCACGTCCTTTGTCTTCGACGTTACAAACTTCGACACACCCTTGGCGGTAAACCGAAAAAAGCGCCCAGCCAGAACGAGATGGCGTCAAGCGAACCCGACAATGGCTGCAAGTGAATATAGCAGGACACGGTGGATGCGTAATCAAAATATATTTAAGATTTAAAAAAAATATAAAAACAACACTTACTGCTGATCTCTTCCGAGTGGAGTGTACAGCAGATTTTTAAAAAAAGCCCCTTGAAGGTCTCCTCTCTAAGCGAAGGATCTTGGGAGCGCTGCCATATATTTTTGCGAGGTAATGGTCGAACATAATCATTCATATATCTTCCAAACCACATTTTAGTTGCACGCAAAATATCATACATACTTAACTTACTATTAGAAAACCACGAATTGTTTCTTATACTTCTGCAAACATTATGCGCATTCGTACCTTTTTTTTCGACATCTCCATTCAAATCCATCCAAAACAACACTGTTTCGTTCGTATAATCCCATTTGCTCATTACATTTATAAAAAAAAAAAATTTCAATGGGGCTGCACATTGGTATTTTAAACCTTGGCAGACCTAGTTCATTCCCCAGGAGCTGGTACCACTTTTTAGGGCTGCACCCTATAGGCGATACCAATTACAGCAAGCAATTTTGGCGCCCAGTTTCCTTCATAGAGGGAGGCACCTGAGCTCTTGACGATGTGAATTTTGTACTAGGATTTAATTTTGCCGAGAGTATCCAAGCCAAACAGACACTCTAGGGATCTTTCACATGCCGTACAATCATACGACATGGCCGCTGTCAATTTTCTACATCAAGAAAATCCACCTACTTGGGCCGGGGTCGAACCCGCAAACTTGGGTATAGAAAACCAGCGACACACCAACCACGCCACCCAGCCGGCTACATTTAGGACATTCATAACTCGAAGCAATCAATCCTTCTTTCATACACCATTCAATCAATTCTTTCTTACCTTTCGCATTCGACAAAGGAAAAAGTTCTAATGTCCGGCATTCAGCCATTCTTCCAGCTTGGCGCCCAACAACAAAATGACGAAATGCCCTCCGACAAAATACGAAAATTCCACAAATAGTTAGGTTTAACATATCTAGTGTTTCAAAGTAGGGTTACTAAGATGGCGCAGTTATCGCCAACCAAAATAATTCGTGCGAAGGGTGTGGACTCTCCTAGGACTGAACCCAAATTCACTATTCTTGAAAACAATCGATGCGTCCCAGCTGTGTAAATTAAAGAATAAATCAAAAGCTCCCGCAAATGACACGTATTCGGCTCAAAAATTGACATTTTCCAACAAAAAGTATTATGTGATGCCTTTACAAAATCCTCTTATTGTTCAAGGTTATGGTGTTGCCAGATGTACAACCGTATGATATGATGTTTTACATCAATAAATTTCAACCGTTGTTTACTACCGAGACTCCATTTTGTTAAATGGCGGAAACTTTAACTTATATTTTTCTCTGCTACATCTGAATTACAGTCCCGCCTTGTACAGTGGCTGATGCGCTATCGATAGTGGGGCGCGAGTTTAGGTAGCGAAGTGTGTGTGCGACATCGAGGCTCAAAATTATATGGTCTGTCGTCAATAACTCTGGTGTAGCTTCTCAGTGAACTTTAATAATCCATAAATCAATTCTACTCAAGCATTATGAAGTGGCCACGGTAGCCAAGAGGTCAAGGCATCGGATCATGGCTAGCGTGTCATGAATTCGAGCCCACTACCACTGAAGACCCGCCGTGTAGGGGAACGATGCACGTTAAATCTATCGAGAGCTCAAACGTCCTCCCGTTGGTGTGGTGTGGTAGTTAGGAGAGGGGGTGCCATCTCAGGTGTCGTCCGCGTCACTTGACCATGGTTCACGGACCATGGCGATCCGTCGCCAAAAGCCCTCGTGTAGATGAAGAGTGCGACGTTAATATTCACTCACTCACTCACTCAAGCATTATGAACTGAGTAATTTCTTGCAATATTTTTAAAATATTCGTGATTCAATACTTGTGGCTTAGTTAAAAATCAATTCAAACACTTTTTGCCTTTTTAGTGATGTTCATTCGACGAAAATTTGATGGACTCCACAACTTTTTACCGAAAATAGTCTTCAAGATTTAACAGGGAGCAATTAAATTAGTTCAAATGTTTAACTGTCTACATATTCAGGCACTCTAAATGTCGTTTCAGAGAGGCCTTTTTCCCTTCTATTAAATAACTCTTCCATCAGGGTCGCAAGAGTCCAGATCAGTTAGATTGTAATGTCATGATTCCGATTTCCAATTTATAGTCCCAGAAAAATGAATCCTCGAATTTCAAATTCAATTTAGATATTACTAATGGAGGATATTGCAATTAACAAGTTGAGCAGAGAGTTATTGGGGCGCATCCATAAAAAAAAAATCCCGTTTTCGAGCAACTGGACCTACAGTAATGAAACTTGGTATGCATGTTTCTTTTGTTGAATTGAAATCTAGTATATAAGTTCGTACCTTACGGAAATTGACTCTCTAGGTGGGTTACATGGCGAAAAATAAAAAAAAAATTCCCTTTTTGAGCTATTATATTTGGACTTAAAATTTAGCAAACATGCTTATTTTGTTGGTAGAAATCCACTAAATTGGGTTTTGCGAAAATCCACTTTTTGGTAGGGAGTTACTAAAACTTAACAAAATAATTCTTCTTCAATTTTAGAAATTATTATTCAGAAGTTCTGTTTTTATATCAAGAGGTGAGTTATAAGAAAGTTTATCTATGCAATCGAACGCTTAATGCAAGGACATATATATATCATCAACATCATGAAATACCCAATGAAACGGCCGGAAGAGAGAAATGAATTAATTTTTCCGATGCGCATAGTCTTGGGATACATTAGACATTCGTATATTTTAAATTAAATTAAATTTTTATTTTTTCCACACATCTAAATTTAAGTCACTGTAAACTCAAGTTTATTTTTAAAAAAATTCAATGCTCTCATTTTTCAATTTTAACTTTATTTTTTAAATCTAAATACTTTATCGCAGTACTGGACTAAGGTAAAGCTAAAGCAAAGCAAAACTCAATCTTCAAAGAAAGGAGGTTAAGTTTCCATATGGAAACAGTAACTCCGTTGACCACTCTAAGTATATGAATTAATTTTGTAGATACAATCGTGACATTAAAAATAGTAGCCGAGGAGAGAGAAAAAAAAGAATTTATTTGCGTATTTTTGACATAGGAGAAAGTGGCTATTCTGTGTTTTTCGCTACAAGTACTGATTGATAGAAAAAGGTGGAAGAATCTCCACATAATCTCAAATAGATTAATACAATGAAAAAAATAATAGTAATGTTATAATTACGTGGTTAAGTAAAGGAAAATAGTAGTTATTTTCAGAAATTATGTAGGGGGATTTTGAGAAAAACCTAGGAGCTTCTTGCGGAGGAGGGAGGGGAAACAGTAATTACCTCATTTAATATTAATTTATTGTAATGTTTCATATTTTTTCTGTGTTAATCTTTTTTCCCCTTCCTATCTTTCTAAGGGAGCTGTGGATTGGTAATCTGCAGTACTGAAGACTAAGTACGTTGTGGCACCCTATAGATGGATATCAATTGCCACTATGTAATTTTAACGCCCAGTTTTCTCCCCAGAGAGGCATCTGAACTCTGACGATGTGGAACTTTACCTGGAATTTGATTTTGCCGAGAGCACTCAAATCAAATGGCCACTCGATGGATCTTTAACATGCCGCATAGTCATACGACATGGACGCTGTCTATTTTTTGCATCATGAAAAACCACCGACTTGGGCCGTGATCGAACCCGCAAACTTGAACGTGCAAGGCCAGCCCCAAACCAACTGTACCACCCAGCCGCTCTGTGTAATCTTAATTACAAATATCATTTTTCTAAATGCCACTTTTGTTTAATTTCCCATATTAAAAGAATTAAACCCTGAGTATTTTGATTTATATTTCCTATTCCTTGAAAAGCACAATTATTAAATAGCTTACGAATTCATTTCCCAGCGATTTGGTGACTACAGGTCCTATGTTTTTATCAAAATAATTACTTTTCCCTTCTCTTTTAACCCCATGATTATAACATGCTTATTATTTTTCCCTATCTGAAAGTGAGGATTCCACTGTCTCTTTTTTTTCGAACTGTACTTGTGGCAAAAAGACACATAATAGCCACGCTTTCCTATGTCTAAAGTTAATCTTATTTTTTCTACCTTGCTGTTTCTCTTTTAACCACTACATCTAGAAAATGAATTCATTAGATATATGTAATGTGCAATGTATTCTTCAATTTTACATTTGTATTCTCTCGCAGAGGTGCCAAATACAAGAACCTGCCTCCTGGCGCTATAGTTGGCAATCTTCTTGGCTACTGTCTCTTGCTGTTCGCCCTGCTGATTGTGTACTTGGTAGCGACGCCCCAGTTCCGAAGGCGACCCCTGCCCGAGGAGGTGCAGCTGCAGCTGGATCAGCAAGTCCCCAGCAACTGATGAAGGTGCAATTCTCTGCTGTCGAACTTTTCTTTTCCCGTGTCATTATTTATTGAACTTCAATTGGTTTCTCTCTAGATGCGGTTTGCCTTGCTGAGAGAGAACATTCTCATTCGCTCCGTGTCTGGAAAGGGGGAATTTCGTGTCGTAGGTGTTAAATTTGCTGAAATATTTACGAAAGCTCTGTGAAATGAGTAGCAATCGGTTATACTTAGAAGCCATGTGGAACACCGTTCCGATTCTAATCCCCCCCCCCCCCCGTTGAAAGCCCGGTTGAAAAGACGATGAATTCAGTGATATTTGGTTATGAAAGAAAAAAAAATGGTTAAAGAGTCCACGTAAAGAATGGTGGCAGTTCAATTGTATTCTTCTACGTCATCACGGCCCATGCTTTTTTTCATCAAAGAAAATGTTTTTTTATTGACATCAAGCAGAATATTGAGTGATATAAATTCGGTTTAAAAAAAGTGAATAGGCTAAAATAATGACGGCCACATGATCACGTGATCTCCTTTGAATTCAGTAGAACATTACTTGTTCTTCTACGGGTAAAATTTAGATAAAATTTCAAATTTGATAGGTAAAGATGTACAAATGTTAAAATTCTCAAAGTTTTTCAAAATTTTAAAAAATATACATGCTACAGTCTGTTTTTTTTTATCGAGTGCATTTTGTTCACCTATTATTGTTGGCAAATATGTTCTTTTAAAAAGAAAGTTTCCACACATAAAAAGCAAACGTTGGCAACAGCGAAATACATAAATTTGACTGGCCAGAACCACGTTGGTCGTTATGTGACTATGACGTCACATGAATGTAGCCCATTGCGTTTCTGGTGAAATATCCTGAATTTATTGGAAGCATTTCGGGAAAAACGTCGTTTGTACTTTGGAATTTTAAATAATGTATGGTGCAATTTATTATGAATTGTCATATATATAAAATATCTTAATACCTTTAAGCATAAGAAAATTTTAACTTTTTTTATGGGGATAAGCCATTGTTACGCCATATCTTAAATCTTTGAAAAGATTACTTTCAATAAAAATAAATCAAAAGCAAAATCAAAGTGTATTTGTACCATTCCTTGCCCTTTATTACTCAAAGTGCTGAGTAGAACCTAAGGTAGGGGGAGAATGCAAAAGATTTTTCATTGACACATTGTGGGAGCGAAGAAAATGCTGTATCAGCAAGGCACACCTAGTGAAAATAACAAATTTTTGAAAAGCATGTTCTCCAGGTGGTGATGTTGCATTATTCCGAATGGCGTCTCTCTTGTAAAGCTTCTTGCCGAATGTGTTTCCAACTGCTTTTATTGATGTAAACCGTTTGGTGTAATTTAAGCCTGTTCTCTTAAGACATATCTTGCTATATTTATTCAAAATCGGATTTTGATAAAAATAACTTCGCTTAAGGTAGGAATAATTCCGATATACAACATATCTTCTCTCAAACATTCGTCCTTTTTATAAGCTTTTTTTTTTTTAGATTAAAATGATAAAGTAACTTTTTGGCTTTGCTATGACTAGTTGCTCCTCATGTATTTGTGAATTGTATGTAAAAAAAGCCATTTCAGATTTTTGGATAATTACTTTTTTTCCGAACCAAAAGATTTGAGAAATAATAGTGTTCGTGAAGAAATCGCGTTTTCTGCTAAAAATTATTAACATTTAAAAATATAACTGTGCTAGTCATAAATGTATTTTCCTTACATTAAGTATAAAAGTGTAACAGATAAATCTTTCCTTTTTTTAAAAAAAAAATCCTAATAAATCATCAAAGTAATCTTTTAAAGAATATTATTAAAGAATGAGCATTGAAAATTCGATTTCCTTCAATATAAAAGAACAATATTTGTTCTTTTTTGAGACCCTTTGAAGCGAACTTAATGAACACATATTCGATGCAAGAACAAATTGTATGGGTGTGATTTAACTCATTTTCTGTTGTATGGGAAAAGGGTCTTTAACTAAAAACAGTTCTGGTTTCATATGTTTTGTTTTGGGTCACATAATTCCATATCACAATCACTTAACATTATACCATACACCATTTCTTTTTGTTTTTTAATGAACAAATATTCTAAAAAAAAAATATTTTTGAGAATAATTTTTCAAAAATTTTTTTGATGTGGAAAAATTGAAAGAAGACCGTAGATTTAACTGTTAACGGAATAGGTTATGTTAATTTGTCTTTATACAATTTGGAGTTGTGTTTCAAATATATTCAACAGTCCGATTGTTTAAGGAAATACTATTTATGCTATTTCTAAATTATTTGTATTTCAATTTGTAACGCCAAACTTGTGTGTACGTGATGACATTTAATTGTTTTGAAATAGAATATTTACATACTCTTTTTAAATTAAGAATCTACAAAGAAAAATATTTAAATTTTTAAATATATATATATATAGCCTGTTTAATAGAGCTGAATAAAAAATTGAACGAATTAAAAGATCAGATTCTTTCAAAAGGGACAATTTTTCTGTAAGTTAAAATATACATATATAATTAAAATATTTCACAAATTTGTCAACAGAAAAATACCAAGTTTTCAAAAATAATACAATTGAAGTTCGTTTCGAAGAAGGAATCTGTTGTACATTATTAAAAGTATTTTTTTTAAAAAGTTATATTGATCAAATGAAATTTTTGGCATATCGTACCTGTATTTAAAAAAATTAAGACACTTCAGATATAAATTTGAAAAATGTTTGATCCAAATGAGCAATTTATTATAATGCAGATACATATTTATAATCTCCTGACTGTACAATGTTTTTCTGAGTACACACTTGTAGGCTAGATTTTCACTTAAAAGTGTATTTAAATATATTCTGAATGCAAAGAATTTAATAAAAGAAGGTTTTCTACAAATTATATAAATGGTGTTTGTACATCTTCAAAAAAAAAAAAAAATTAAGTTTTATAAGTATTTCAACACACATATATGTCCTAGATATAGATCAAATGAAACAACATTGCTTGTAGTTAAACTGGCATTAAGGTATCGTTATTTATGAAATAGAAATAATCAAGTTTAAAAAAAAAGTGCATGGAAGAAGCTACAAGATTTAGTTTAATATGCTGTAATACCATCATTACTGGAGTTAATTTGGTAGATACTGGTCGAGTTGTATTTCTTCCGATTCTTTATAGTATATTGTCAACATTCCATTAATTGTTATTCTATTTTACATTCCAGTGATGTATTAATTTTGTCATGTTTTTTTTTTAAAGAAACCTATATATATGTTACTTCCATAAGATTATAATGAAATGTTTGCGAATGTGTGTCCTTTCACTGTGACTTGATGTATTTTGTTTCGATGTTGTGCAATAAAATAAAATTATACTTGTTGCAAAAAAAGCGATTTTTTTTTTTTAAAAATAATTTTAAGCATTTTAAATTGAATATGGGTAATATGATGAATATGAATTAAAACTTAACAAGTATACTATTGGGTTGTTCGGAAAGTAATTTCGTTTTTTCCCGACAGAGGATTTAATTGTATTTTTTTGCACCCAACTTCACATTTAAGCAGTATAATTTTTATATGCTTTGAGAGCTCATATAGCAAGGCTTGTGTGTGAAAAATTCCAATTAATTCTACGCAGGAGTTTTTGGTTGGTGCCCTTTTAAATATGGAGAGCGATAAGCAGCATTTTCGACATATCTTACTGTTTTACTACAGAAAGGGTAAAAATGCTGTTCAAGCCAGAAAGAAATTGACCGATGTGTATGGAGAAGGTGTGTGTTGACAGTACGCCAGTGCCAGAACTGGTTCGCTAAATTTCGATCCGGCAATTTTGATGTCGAAGATGCACCACGTTCGGGAAGGCCGGTTGAAGCTGATAAAGACGCGATAAAGGCATTAGTTGATGCGAACCAGCGAATAACACGCGAGATCGGATTGAGGTTAAATTTATCAAATTCAACAGTTTATGACCACTTGAAAGGCCTGGGATTATCCTCGAAGCTCGATGTATGGGTTCCCCATGTTCTCAGAGAGAAATCTGTGTCGCCGCATTGACGTCTGCGATTCGCTTCTCAAACGTCACGAAAATGATCCGTTTTTGAAGCGTATCATCACTGGGGACGAAAAATGGGTTGTATACAACGTCAAACGCAAGAGGGCATGGAGCAAAAAAGATGAACCGGCTCAAACAATTCCAAAGCCGATAATCACCAAAAAAGGTGATACTGTCTGTTTGGTGGGATTTTAAAGGAATCATTTTTTTTTTTTTTTTTGAGCTTTTACCGGATAACACAACGATTAATTCGGAAGTCTACTGTCATCAGCTGGACAAACTGAATGATGCACTTCAACAGAAAAGGTCAACAGGAAAGGTGTAGTGTTTCACCAAGACAACGCGAGACCTCACACAAGTTTGGTCACTCGCCAAAAGCTTTTACAGCTTGAATGGGATACAATGCCACACCCACCATATTCTCCAGACATGGCACAATCGGATAATTATTTGTTTCGGTCACTCCAAAATTTTTTAGACGGTAAAACCTTCACCTCAAATGAGGTCAAAAACCACCTCGATCAGTTTTTTTGCCAGCAAAGACCAAAAATCTTATGAGCGTGGAATTATGCTACTACCAGAAAGATTGCAAAAGGTGTTGGACCAGAACGGCCAAAAAAATTTAATAAAGTATTTGTTTATTATACGAAAACTGTCTTTCATTTCCACAAAAAAAAAACGAAATTACTTTCGGAACAACCCAATATTTTAAATTTGAAAATCAGTCATTAAAAGAAAAATATTTTTTTACAGATAAATCAATAAAGGGGAACATGCATGAACGTAATCTAATTTGAAAAAAACAGACTAGTATTTTAATATTAATTTTCAAAATACTTCATTATATTTTTCTTCTTCAATGGTACGACAGCCCCTCGGCCGTCTCCAAAATGTTCCTCCAAGCCTTTTTTTTTTTGGCCATGGTCTTCCAATTAGGGTAGCGAAATCCCTTTCTAAGCAGTCAGCTCACCCAAGATTGGGTCGACCCCCTAGTTCTAGTGGGCTTGCCCCAAAAGAATTTCTGTTTTGAAAGTTATCTGATCATTCTAATGACGTGGCCAGCGCTTTCAATTCTTGGTATTTTTATATATTTGACAATGTCAGACTACCTAAGTTCAAAATTTAAATTGTCAGTTCTAAATTTAAGCGTCTGTGCCAACTGCCATCAGCCTGAGTTCCTACAGATTTGGCTCTTAGGATTCGACGCTCAAAGAAACCAAAAAATTTTCATTGTTTTGTGTCATTGTCCAAGTTTCTGATGAGTATCAGAGTAAAGGTCTAATTAGACATTTATAAATTAGTAGTTTAGTTTTCCTTTCAATTAAAGTTGATCTTAAATACACCCTCAAACCATAAAAACATCTATTGGCAGTATCAATTCTTTGAATTTCAAATGTAATATTGCTATTATAATGTAGACCTCAGAAGAGAAGAAGAGAGCCCAGATACTCAAATCTATCAACATTAGCAAATTTATAAGAACCAACTGGCAGGTAATTTCCTTAGTGCAAGGCATGTATATAATTTTCACCTGGTTAATAGTAAGGTGCAATTTACCTGCCTCCTTTTCCAGGCTTTCAGATCAGGTGTCCTTGCAATAATATACCCCCGGCAAATGCAAAAATTTGCACAGATTTGAAAAATATGTTTCTCTTAGAGTTGATATTTGAGTCACGAATGGCCTTCTATAATCTATGTTGAAATGTAGTCATGTTATCGCATGCCCTGTTTCCATTGGTTGAGAGAAATCACCCTGAATCTTAACTCAGCATGGTTAAGCGTTATGTGAAGTGAGCTGTTGTAAACAAAGGGACTCGAGTTGTTGAAAAGAAACTGAACAGACATGTAACGAGGCGAGCGAGCGGAAAGCGTTATGTAGCGGTTCTTGTGGAAAATAGTTTACAGTAGAACGTCGTTTACCCGAATCCATTGGGACCGGACACCGTTCGGATAACCGAATACGATCCATACAGTATGTGTAATACTGGACACTATACAAATATTGAAAATCCTCACATACAGGAAACGTGCTTGAAGAAAAAGCAAAATAGGTACAAAATGTTGCAAGTTTACCTTGATTGCGGGAAAATAATCACTTATTTTTCGCTGTACCATTGTACACTGTCGTTTTTTCACTGCAAGGTCTCCGATTCTCTTCAGCAGCAGTAGTTGAGTAGGACAGCACTCTGTTTGTTGTTCGTACCACTCCATAGCTGTCTCTAACGCATCAGCATTTGACGGACCCTTGCTACTTTCGTTGTTGTCCTCGTCTTCATCCGTTTCATCGTCGATAGGGTGGTATTCTTCTGGTACGGAAGTCACAATCTCGTCATTATTTAGCATTTGAAAAATCCACAGTCTTCTGCATCGCATGCCATCCAGGTTTCTACATATCAAAAGAGCACGTATACACCCCCTCACTTGGAAATAAACTGACCTAATATTCAGCGCAGATGTTTACCAAATCACACAACTGAATTTCCCAAAATATCGCTGACTTTGGGGTTTCCCGTCACTTTTGGCTTCACACGAAAGAACTGTTGAGCATTGCACTGTTCGAAAGCGTATCCGGACTTTGATTCGGATATTTGACACTCCAGATAATAAACGTTCGTATAAACGACGTTCTACTGCAGTTTGAAAATTACAAATGTAAATAAACGTTAGTTGTCTACCAAGAAGAAGAAAAAAAACTCTTTGCTGTCACCTTAATGTGAGCCTCATTTAATTAATCAACGATCACATGGATCAAAGAAAACAACACATGGCATTATATTTTTAATTTGTAAAAAAATAGCACTTTGAGGAAAGATTTATTGCAGAATTTCATATATAACATTTATTAAAATAATTACCTTTTTGTTTTGTTTGTCAAAAGCATTAATTTACTCTTTATAAAATTATTCCTGCAATTTCATAACATGCAATTACAAAAATGAATCGTGAAGTACCATTAAAAATGATCCATAAAAATACGATAACACACATCATAAATTACAAGTGTAAAATCAGTCTTTTATTTTTAACATCTTAAGAACAATTTTTTTCATTTCAGTCTGAAAAATAATTCGATTAAAAAAAAAATACTGCTATGCATATACAATTCAAATAATACACTCTCTAAAAATAAGCAAATAAAAGTATGGCTATTTCTACAATTCAGGTATTTACTTGAACAACTTTTTAAACAAAATAAATTAGATTAAAACATTAGTCAACAATAGATTTAAAATAAGATGAAAATTTCACGCAATATAAATGCAACTCCTGTTAGAAATCGCAAATACTAACACTTAAAATGAATTAAATATGTATGCTCATTTATATACCTTCCCCCTTGAAATAAAACGCATAGTGATAAAAAAAAACCCTTTTTTCCCAATCAAAAGAAGAAAAGTGTCCCCCCCCCCTTTTGCCAGATTATGTAATAAAATTAAGACTATAGAAACAACAAAAAATTTAGCTCAATGTTTTAAACATCAAAAGTTGTAATTTTCAAAAAGTTTCTATAACAAATTATTCTTGATATGTTTTTGAAAAACATTGTATTTAGTATATATATCAGAAGAGAATACTGGTAACCTACAGACAAAGTTGTGGTCATGACAGAGAATATGATTTAAAATCTAATTTCGTTAAAGACTTGGGTACAATAACAGCAAATTCCGAAAATGAAGTTCTAGCTTAAATGTCTGTCATATAGCCAGCAAGGCTTAAAGTCAACAGGCCCACTGTCAATACATCATGTATTTCAAGAGCTATATTTATCGAAAATAAATCAATGTCACAGTTCACAATTCTTGACACTCATATAGGCACTGATTCATCTATGAACAACACATTAATTTAACCCTCTCGCTGCGTAGTTATTTTATCCAAATAGGTTCAATAAATTGCGTTTTTTTTTTTCATTACATATTTCAAATCTACATTTTAAAGTTAAAATATACAAAAAAAATTTGTAAAACAGTTTTTATTTTAAAATATAGAATTAAATCACAAATTTTTTGAACATTAAAACAAAAACAGGGAAGCAGCACGGGTTGCACAGCTAAACAGTCGGAAAAAATGCATACCTGCGGAAATCGCGGGATGCGCAGCGAGCGGGTTAAAAACCAATAATTAAGCAGTGATAAATGAATAAATTAAAATACCTATTTAGGTAGGCGAAATATTTACCAAGGAAATAAGTTTCGAAAAATTAATTCTGCTAAAACATGATCACAACCATAGCTTATGTGATCCATCTACTTCAAATGAATCTTTTCAATCAACAGCAATTATTTTAAATGTCTCATTAAAACAAATAGATAATTAACCTCCAAGTGTTTAACTTCTAATATCTACATTTTGAATCTCAATAAAGCTCTAAAAATATAAAAAATAGAATTAATAATTAAAGCAGCATGTGTTAACAAATAAAGTCGTGATGAAACTCGATTTCAATCACTTCATTAACACACCACTGACAAGTATTCATTTTAAATAGAACAAACAGAAATGCACAATATTTTTCAGAGAACCACTATCTTGCAACTTGACGAGGGGGGGGGGGTCTCTTATGATTTTCTCTCCCTTTGGAAGGGGATTTCAACTGAAAATTTTACATTTAAAGCTATATCGTTTTTAGGTCGCTTATTAAATAACAAAATGGAGATTGTATTACATTTTTTTTTTTTTGCATTTAATAGAATTCAAAATTTTTCTAAAATAAATGAACATACATATTTCACTTAGTTTAAGTATCAGTTTTATATGCAGCAAAAAGAAATATATATAAATATATATATAATATACATGTTTGAGCATTTACATGTAGACATTTATACCTTTAACTGCATTTATTTTAAAATATATTGATAAAATCTGGATTTTGAAGCTGTGAGTTATTTGTTTCAAATTTACATATATGTACAATTTACATAGATTCATAAAATGCTGTTCAGATAATGGGTACAGAATTGCCAATTTGATATGTATATATTTAAATTTTAATTACTAAAATTATATAAAATTGTAAAGTTTCAATAATGTATCAATTGGGGGGGGGACTAAAAAACTAATTTAGTGACATAGTTTCAAACAAATCCTCTTAAAATGTTAATTTAATATAAATTAAACTTCAATATTTATTATATGTTTTTAAAGGTCAACACATTCAGCACAAACAACTCAATTAATATTTAAATTACAAAATTTTCTCACAATAAATCAAGTTGATTTATCCACAGAAGTTGGGCATTTGGCACAATATCAAAAGAGATGAAATAAAAATTTTTATTTTTGACAAATGTTTCAGTAAAAGGCACAAGATTTTTGGCTTTCCACATGGATTTTGCATCAGTTGCAATGAAATATATGAGTGTTACAAGAAAAATATAAAGTATTTACACTGTTAAAACTTTTAAAATGAATTATTTGTACTGTGTTTAAAATATATCACAACTACCAAGTGTGTGCAGTCATAGCTTTTTAAATATGAATTAAAAGTGTGGAAAATTAAAGATGTTCCAAGCATGGAAGTACAGTTATGACACTTGCCTTAAAGCTAATTTACAAAAATGTCCTATAGTATTGCATGTTACTATTCAAATATATTTTGTTGGTTTGATATTTACACTATTTACAGATCAGAATACACTTTAAAACAACTATTGATGAAAAAAAGAAATCAAAACAATTTCTACGGCCTAGAGTGAATGATATAACTACTTAACACAACTTGTTAAAATTACCTATACATATATCATCTTAAAATATTTAATACAAAGATGCTATACAATAACAATAAGATGACGGGAAGGACTGATAATTATTTTTGTAAAATTATGTAATGATCAAAATATTTTGCTAAGATAAAATTTAGTTGAATTAATGTGTAATACATTAGTTTTACTAATATTGTTTTCCATCCTTAAATTGATCCAATTCTATTAAAATGCATTAATTTAGAATAAAATCTCAATCAGAAAATAATCAATGAATTAATACATCTGAACATTAAAAACAAATACTTATTTTATATCAATTTCCATATGATTGGGATCATTTTAAGCAAAATATCAATCATAAAAAAACAGGAGAATTGCAATATGCATACTAATTAAAGCACCTAGATAAACAAAAGAATTATCACTTGTTGATTGACAGACAAAATTACGAAGAAAGAAATTAAATACTAATTAAAAACTGACATGTTTTAAATTATAATAAACTATTTAAATTCACACAGTTCAGTTTAAAGGAACTTCATTACATTAATTACTTCATGGTACTTTAATGCAACACAGCAATCTTCTTTGAAAGTGAATTTTTTTTAAATCAAGACATTGTAACTCTTAATAAACAAGTAAATCTTTTCTTGGTACTTGCATACTATCACAACCATATAGGGGAAATTTCGTACTTTCGCAACCATATTGACAACATTAAATAAAACTGTACGAATTCTAAAAACGGAACATACTGATGGGAATATGCAGTGGGATGAATTACTATGAGAAAAGTAATAATCAATAAAAAAAAACTAACTTTTAATATTTTTTAAAATTTCTGTAATTAATTTTATAAATATATTCTTAAAATAGCAATTTTAGTATTTAAAAATTAGATAGATCCCCGATTCGCATTTTAGTATTCGAGCTTGTCACATCAACAAAAGGTTAGGCTTAGAATGGCGACAAGATAAAACGAAACACATGGTAGCCAATTCAGCACCAACATCAAGAACGAAATCCGGGTTGCCAATTTGGTGAGTTATCTTGAAAATTGGTATGGTTGCAATAGTATGTATAAGTACCCTTTTCTGAAATAGCTAAAAAAAGAATTAATGAAAACCAAATGGTAAAAATATACATAAAAACAGAAAATAATTACAGCTTGTATAATATCTGGCTTTGTATTAAAACATTCTACTTTTCCTATTAAATGACTAACAATGCACTATTATTTTTCTATGTGTCTAAAATACTTAGACTTTTTAGTGAAGAAAATAGAATAACAGAAACCAATACTAAAGAACAGAGGTCTTCAAACTGTGTTCCATTGAACTCTGGGATTCCATGAGGCATACAATAGGGTTCCGCAAGTCAAAATAAGAAATCAAAAAGAAAGTTGTAAATCTGTAAGTAAAACGGATTCACTTTCTCTATAAGAGTATTTAAAGCAGTGTTTCCTGTGTTGGGAAACTACTTTTAGATATATCCTTTTAAAAATGGGGTTCCTTGAAATCACCTTATAGTTCTGTGAGTCATAACAGTTTGAACACCACTGCTATAGAACAACATCAAATCAAGCAATGATCATAGCTTAAAATATATTTTCTTCATAAGATGAAAAAATACAACACAGTATCTGAAAGTTATAAATAAAAAAAAGGAGCATTTCATTAAAAAAATTAATAATGATGGGTACATGAGCTTAAAACTAATTTTATATGATAAAATACTCAGCAAAAATCTGCTACTCAGAATTATCTTTGAATGCTTATATTTACTGTGGTAAGCAATTTCTTCAAATTCTTATAATTTAATGTTCTTCAATATAGATATTTTGACAAATTTTAGCTATTTACAAAGACAAATGCTCAGCAATTGTACTCAGATTTATAATAAAAGGCACAAATATTGTACTTTTTGCAGAAAACTATTACAGATTGTATTTCAAATAAAATACATTTATAATTTTTAGCCTAGTTAAAAAAAGGGGAGGGAAGGGGCTTCTACTAAGTTAACAGTAAAATTAAAAATTACACAAAATAAAAAAAGTACAAATAATAAGAATAAGATTAATAGTGTGTCCTTTAAAAATAGAACATAAATAATACTAAAATAGTCACAACCAAAAAATGCATGTTATTTAAAAAGTAAATTTACTTGAAATACACACACAAAAAAAATAATAATACTTAATAATTTTGGTAAAACTTCCATACTTATTTTTAAAAAAATACAGTAACAATGTCAACTTTGAATACATTATATGATGTACAAAAATCATATTGAATGGGTATATCATAGTTAAAAAAAGATCTAATGCAAGGAAAAAAGCTAAACTCATCGTAATACCTACAAAAAATCTATTTTGATAATAACTGTAAAAATACTTTTATATGTATGAAAATATTAAATACCTCATGTTACTTTCACATGTGAAGCAATAATTTAATCCATTCAAAAATCATTTTAAAGCATAATCAACCCATAAATATGCTGAACGATGAAAGTTAGTAATTGACATATTTAATCAAACAAGCTCTATTTGTCTCCACTTTTAGAAGCACATAATGCTTTATCATGATCATTCTTTAAAGCATCTTTGATACATAACACCTAACAAATATACTGAAAAAACAAACATGGATTTTAACACAATGAGATTCTTACGCATTTTTCTGCTTATTATCAACAAAAGCAGGAATAAATGTGACTAGAGTGGAAAAATATTTACCTCCTGATTAGTGGGAGAACAACTAAGTACTGATAACAAAAATGTCATAACATAATTTGATTTCAAATAAAGAAATAATTAAACAAATTAAAGTAAATAATTAAGCATTTGAATGTATCAAAGACAAATACTTGCATACAATTTTTAAAAGAAAAATATATGAGGGTAAGAAAACAAATTATTCAGTATAATAAAAAAAAAAACTACTTTTAATTAATATATTCATTCTGGGAGAGAAAACTCAGGTCTTTCAATTCACAATTTATAAAATATATTACACTAAGAAAGTTTTGATTTATCATCAACTTGACAGTGGTTAGCCTGAGACTTGGATTTTATCAAAGATATAACAGCTACTGTTGCACAATTTCAAAGCTGTGTGATGAAGCTTGATAAATAAAGAGCTATGGATGCATATGTTGTTCTTACAATGTACAACAATCAAACTTACAATCAACAATTATTTAATGTGCATCAACATAGTTCATATAATTTATTAATTGGACTTACTGTGCTCTTACTTTTTGTACTTGTGATTTTAAATGCATTTGATTCTAAAAATATCTTATACAATTTATACAAAAGGACTAGTAAAATATATCCAACTAGCCTAATAATAATATTCATTAATTCCTTCAAAAATATTTTTAAACAGACATTAGTAGAAAAAATTCCTTTAGAAAGAAAAAAAAATGCAAAAAAGTTTATTTGAAAAGAAAAAAAAAGTTTAGAAATAACATATTAGTATAACATTATTTGGATTTTTGAATAACTTCAAAAACATTAAGTTGCAGTACTATGCAATATAACACATTCTAAGATCAAATACCAAAATTATATAATCCCGCCTGTAGCTCTCTATTGAAAATTTTACAACACACAGAATTTAAAATCATTTAGACAAATGTAAATAATATTATAAAATTCATTGCATGCTTAGTAACAAAAAATTCAGGAAAATCAAATATCATACCTGCTAAAAACAGCTTAACTTTTCATATACTTTTTTCGAAAAGCAGGACTTAAGTTTATTTTTATAAAGAAGCATCAAATATATATTACAGGATTCATCAACAAAAAAAATTAAAGTAAGGAAACAGTTTCATGAATCATCAAAGATTAAACACAAATTATATCACCATTAAAAAATTTTAAATTAGAATTTATTTGACAGTAAAATATTAAGATAAAACTTTAATTCCTTAAGAGCTTCTGTACACACAAACCCCACCAAACAAAAAGTATCACATATACAAAAATAAAGCTTCTATTTTTTCAAAGATCTAAAATTAAACTTTTCTAAGTAATTGATATTCCAGATTTTTTTATTGGGGGGGGGGGATACTTTGAGTCACAATAATTTCTATAATAATTATTAATTGACTTTAGTAATAATATCCATCTGCATTGATAAAATATCAATACCTTCTTATGTCCTCAATATAAAAAATGGGGGGGGGGGGAGATTCACCTTTGAGAAATATAGAATTTCAAATCCTTATAAAATCTTTTCAGAAATGTACTATAGTAAAATAATTACAAACTAAATGCTGAATAATATCAACATGAAAAATATACAATGAATACAGATTAGCTTAATAAAAGAAAACTAAGATAAACTATGAAATTAAAGTATAATAAAAACAAAATTAGAATGTTTTCCTAACTCATTTAAAAAACTTGATTCCTTAAAAATGTTTCCTTGTTTAGATATGCCTGTTAACTAATGCATGCTAGAAACTTAAAATATAGTTTTAATAATAAAATTAATGAAAAAAAATGTTCATACTTTTTAATAATTATAACAAATACTAAAAAAACTATTTTGATTTTACAAGCTTCACAGAATACATCATACAAACAACATATAAAATAAAGATAAAAGTTTAACAACATAAAATTAATTTACTCTTTTTCAAGAGAAACTAATAACAAACTAAATGCAATTACAGTGTATAATGGGAGAGGGGATTTTTCATTATTTCATTTGCACAAACATGTGCAAATGCTTACAAAGAAAAGTAAAATATATTTAACCAAGCACTTCAAAAAAACAAATTAATAAAATTTTTTAAAATCATTCAATTGCAGTCACAGTACGTCAATAACCAAAACATATTATTTTAAGTAGAGGCTATGGATTTCAAAGATGTTACTTTCATAAAAATTATTTAAAGAGAAAAAAAAATCCTAAAAAAATTTTTTTTAAGATATTTAACATCACATTGAATTAAATCGAAAAGAAAAAAGTTTGTCTCGTTGTAAATTACAACTTAGACAAAACATAAATGCTACTCATTATTGGCTTTCACTTACATGAATGACAGTTTTTTTTTAAAAAAGGACAAAATTAACTATGATGTAATGCCAGAGTCAAAAGTGAATATACACTTACATTTTACAAATTAAAGTACCTAAAAATAAATATATTAAATTATAAAATGAAAGGATAAATCAATATAATATAGAGCCATTATGCAAAAAGTGTTGCTTACAAATTACGAGAGGATTAATAAAAACCTGGGAACTAAATAATTGCAGAGTGCACTAATTTTGCTCCAAAATTACATTCAAATTAATTACTGAAGGAAATTTGAATGCCCACCAAAATAAAACTTAAAAATGTTAGTTTTTACTGCAATGAATAGTTATGAAAGTGAACTGAAGTCGCAAGGACTTATGTAAACTCATCATGCCAATTAAGAAGGAAAAAAACACCAGATGAGTTTAAAAGTTTTCATTCAAGCTAAAAAAATTCTCAAACATTCATACAATGCATGCCATTAAATTTGCAACACCAAGAAGGAGCGACGTTCACATGAAAGGAAGATGCTGGGATTTGTGTGCAAATTATTAGCATTTGAGCACAGCTGAATGATGCAGGAAGGAGAAATGCCAACTCAAACTCTGTATAAAAGGAAAGTTGATGTAATGTAAAAGATATATAAACTCACTGTCAGGGTTTTCTCTTTCAGAAATTGCATTTGATTATTGGATCTTTGAGAATGTTGCATTATGCCTCGTACTTGAAAATAAAAATAGCTATTAGCATGTGTCGTAATTCAATAGCAGCAGGACTGTGGCCCAACAAAAGTTCGGTTTATCGTTCCTTGGTAATACTATTTGCATCGTGCAAACAGAATCACATTCAATGTCATCATATGGGCCATGCATCTTTGTTTGATGGTAACAACAGCCAGAGGGTACATGACATACACATTTCTCATTCACAGTCAGTAATCTAAACAACCAGAGCTATATTTCTCAGATCGTAAGGCCAGTGGATATGCACTGTCATTTTTCAATAAGATAACACAAGACCGTATTTTGCCCAACATGTCCTGATCTACCTCAACACAGAGGGTAACTTTCTTTAGATTTCTCAACCACTGAAAACATCCGGCCACAGGTTGCTAAGAGACTGAGTCACCAAATACTCTCCGGCCCTTAGACTAGAAACAGCATGGAATGACTTATCCATAACTACATCCAATTCAATTCAATGTGAAATAGGGTTGGGCTGTTTTAGTTGCCAAAGCAGCTGTGTGCATATTTAAGACCCTTTCTACTCCCAAATGTACTCAATTTTTTCTTATGCTGTCTATATACAGTAAGTAAGATACTGTTATTTGCTTTCCTCCCTGGTATTGTAATTTTATTGGCCAGAAGTGTATTTATTGAATTCAATTTAAACAATTATCTATTACTAGAGCAGTTAAACTATCCAAAGACATATCCAACAAAAAATATATATAGGCAAATCTTATAAAAAGAATGTTAAATTATGCTAAATATTATAATCCCAAGAAAAAAAGCCAGCAATTAGAAAATCTAATTGTAACATGGAAATATCTTTAATAAATCAATAGAGTTGATGGCTTTTGCTGATGACATTGATATCAATACTTGAACACCCACTACACTAAGACAAACCTTCTTATCTTTAGAGAAAGAGGCCTCCAAGATGGGACTGAAAATCGATGAGAATAAAGCCAAGTACACGCCTTGCACTAAATCATGTTTTAGCAATTCCCACTTTAAAATCAAAGAGTATAATTTTGAAGCTGTTGAAAGTTTCACTTATTTAGGTTCAGAAATTAACAACAGAAACGTTTGTACTAGTGAAATCCAAAAGAGAATTGCTATGGCTAATAGATATCTTAATGGAATATGAAAATATATGAAATTGAATTTTACCAAAAGAAAAACAAAGGTTCTATTATATAAAAGTCTTAAGATCAGTATTAACTTATGCATGTGAAACTCGGTCCATATCTCGAACAGATGAGAACATGTTAAGTATCTAAAAAAGAAGAATTTAAGATTGTTGGAGGAATTCAGGAAAATAGAACATGGTAAAGAAGATCAAATTTCAAGGCCTATTACTCATATAAAGAATCAGACATTGTTAACTTGATCAAAATACCATGAATCAAATGGTCAGGTCACATTGTCAAAATGAACAAAGAACGCACTACTAAAAAAAGTCTTCAACGCTCAACCGATTGGTACACGAAGAAAGGGCAGGTCAAATCTTAGATGGATTGATGGGCTACAAAAAGATCTCCCAGTTTTGAGAACTAAGAATTGGAGAATACTAGCAGGAAGAAGGCTGGTCTGGAAAAGTCTAGCTGAGAAGGCCAAGGCCCACCCTGGGCTGTCGAGCCACTGAGGAAGGAAGAAATTGTCTAACACAGTTTGCCAAAGATTAACTAAAATTTCCCCACAGAATTTTTCAAAAATCTATTATTTACTGGTAAATTAAAATTTGAGATATTTTCTGCAAAAAAAAAAACATAACATAGGAGAATTGAGAATAATGAACTGCAAAAACAGAATATAGTGTCAAATGATGGAAAATCCCCAATAGTTTGGCAACGTATGGTAGTTACTGGTGTAGGCAAATTTATTTTTATGGGCACTAAAAAGGATCATCTTGTCAATTTAAATACATTGAAAAAATATACATAATAAAAAGAGTTGGATGACACTAGGTTAAAAAAGCTTTTTAACAACATAATAATATATAACTGGAATATGGCCAAAACATATGGCTGGAAACCTACAATTTTAACTCAGTATCATATTCTAAAGCAACCTGTGGCACACGGCACAATTCTCATAAAGGCACTCTGCACTACTCTACAAATTTTTCAGTTTTTGAATGGATGCAAGTTAATTAATTTGTAATGGAAATTATGTGACAAGCATCTTTAGATTTATGGACATTTATGAAATTACGAAAAAGTCTGAAATATTGCTCTAAAGATAAACTTAAAGCTATTAGTAAATTACTGAATGTCACTGCTGGAGAGATTTAATTGTTAGAAGAAAGAAAATTGCATGTACTCTACTTTCCGCTTTGGTTCTACATATTTAGGTAAAAAAATCTTTCTTCACATGAAAAATATTTTGAAGAACTTAAATATTTAACACGTGAATGCTCCAATTGAAAGTCACTAATTATACAGCTTATTTTGTGGTATGAATGTAGAGTGGTGCAAGCACTAAATTCACACTAAAATTATTTTGATCTTTTTATTTAACTATAATGAAGAGAAATACTTATATTTTATGCTGTTTATTTTTCATTTTAGTAAATCTGTTTGAAAACACATATATGTCAAATTTTAATGGGCGACGATGGTATTTCTGGAAGCAACGTGAACATTGAGACACCTAATGGTACATTTGATATTAAGATTAGGAACATTAACTACTGTTTTTTTTTGTCTCAACTTATTGAAATTTATTGACACTGTTTCTGACCTTTTCTTCAGGGACATTTGGATTTTAACTGACAGTCGTGCTTCTATACAGCACCTTCATCATTGGACAACTCTTGGGGATATGACAAGCCTAAATATTCTGAATATTGTGGTTCGACTTTCTTCTAGACACTCTATATAATTTCAATGGGTCTCCTCCCACATTGGATTGAATGGTAACAAGATAACCGATAATTTGGCCAAATCTGCCCCTGATGACAATTTGCGGGATGACACTTGTCTTAACTTTTGCTGAACTCTTCTCTATTAGAAGGTTAGAATTAAATGCACTTTGGAGAATACCCCAGCTCATTTTTGGTATATTTTGGGGGGAAACCTTGTTGGTGTCAACAACTTAATATTCCTAAAGATCAGCAGACAGCTCTATCACACTTTTTTTAGTGGCCACATCAAATCTCTTACTTTTCAACAGAGCTGGAAAGACTTTCCAGAGTGTCATAGGTGCAAGGCTGATCAGGCCTCTCCCAGTCATATTCTTAATTGTTTGAGTTTTACTTTTGACAAGGTCTTAGGAAATCCTATTTTATTTCTAGATTTTTTGAAGATTTTTGGTTTAATGGAGAGGGTGTAGCTGAGCTACACCCTCTCCATAGAATAAAAAACAATTAAATTTTAATATTTTAAAAATTTTGTAGAAGGAAGAGTTATATTTTACGCTGTTGATTTTTATGCTATGAAATATTTTTAAATGATGCAAGATTAATATATAGTAAAACTGTAAATATATATTATTGACCTCTATACTCTAAGTCTACCTGCATTATCTTAGGAATCGAATTGTTTCAAAAATGTCCTACTGAGTAGCACGCTGAATCGTATTGGTGGCGAAAAGGTTGCTGACCCCTGTTCTAAAGCAACATCATTCATTAACCCAATCATTGAGTTGCAATTTGACTGTACATATCTGGGGAACAATTATATCAAAATTAAGAAATAAAACTGTTATAAATAAGAAATCATCCAACACTGCATTAGAAATTTTGTTCTAATCAACACAGTCAAAATTAATATAATAATAATTAATGATCACCCCATGCCCAAAGGACTGGGAAGCAATCCTAAAAAAGCTTATAGTAAACTTATAAAATATTAATTGTTGAACTAAAAACTTAATAAAATTCATCACAGTTACATCCATTGTACATGCACAATAACTTTTGCCATTAATTTTGATATGAGCACCAAAAATCGTTCTTAAATGCATTTTTTATAATAATTTAAAATATTTTAAAATAATTTGTTACATTTAGAATGGTATAATTATATTTTCCTGAAAATATAATAACTGTACATTTTGTAAGCAGGGGCCGTGGGCAGCCTTGTGGTTAGAGCATCGGACTCCAGACCAGAAGGCCTGGGTTCGATGCTCGATGCCACCAAATACCCGCTGAGTACACACGGAGAACGTACTCATTAAATCAGTGGGTCCGAATAGTGTTGCCAATTATCGTGTTGTGTGAGCAAAATCGTACTGTCACCTTCATGGGGGCTCAAAGCTTAGGCTAACGATAGGCGTAGATCTAGCTCGTTGCCATGATGAATTTCGTGGGCATCGAACTGTCTACGTCAGACAGGTGGCATAAGTAACAACACATTTTCTAAGCAAAATTTGAAATTTTAAGAGGTATGTTCACTTTTAACACTGACTGTATATAAGGATAGCAGAAACAACTCTGAGCAGTTTAAAAGAACATAGCTTAATAACACTACATAATATTATATCAGGTCTTAAAATATGAATGCGAGATATTTAAAAATAGATGCTAAAACTCTATAAACATTTGTCAGTCACATGAAAAATAAGCATGAGTATAAAAAAACAAAACACACACAACAAATAAAAACAATAGTTCTCAAAAACAATATGACAAAAACGAGACCATACTCTTATTAGCAGGTACTAAAAAAAATTGAAAACTAGAGTAGCAGTCCATTTGATAAAATCACAGTTCATTTGATTTTTTTTAAAAAAATAACACAATGCTTTACACATGTCAGAACAAAAATCAGTAATATGCATTTAAGTGTATGGGAATAAAAATAATACAAATGACATCTTCAGTATCAGCTTTGTAAATAAGCTACACCTAAAATAAATACTTGTCCATGAGTTTTCTGCAGATGGTTGTATACAAATTAATGAGCTGTACAATATGTACAAATTTTCAAAAGCACTACAGTCATAATTTGTTATTTTGTACAATGCAAGATGGCATGAGAGGTAATTTTCCTTTTTTCAGATGAAGACATGATATGAGATCTATGGACCAGTTTTCAATTTCTTAATGGTGTTTTTCAGAGCTTGCCTTTTGTTACAGAACCAGACTCTCACTACTTCCCGATCGTAGTGCAAGTGCTCTGCTAGACCAGTCATTTCTACACCTAAGAGATAAAAAAGCAATTTCATTTCAAAAGTCATTTTTATCCTTGTCTCTGAAAATAAAAAAGAAAAGCCACAAAATAATAAAACAAATTCTACTATTTTCAATTACTAACTCTTAACACTATAGTTTTTTAATTGTAAGGGATTGAATGGCTTGAATTAACTTAAAAATTTTAAGTAATTCTAACAATTTAGATACATGCATTGCTCCTTTGATGCCACTAAGCTTAATTGAAAGGAAAAATACTTAAAAAAGGTCACAAGTTCCAATGCTGTACTTTTTGGTATTACTCTATTTATTTGAATCTAAGCTGCCATCAATTCTAAGTCACACCCTAAATTCTCAATACATTTTTGTGAAAAAAATTTATAAAATAGAATAGAAGGTATGATTTTCTTACATTGACAAAACTTAAAATGAGAACTAATAAGTGTATAATTAATTTATTTTACCAGTATTATATAAAAACTTTTAAATACATAAACGAACCTGTAACTTTTCTAACTGTCAGTATCATGTCCAATATTCCCCAACCAACAAACTTTTCCACATTCAATTTTAAGCCACACTCAATTTTCTGTAGCATTCCATTGGAAAAAGTCCAGCTTAGATTTAAATAAATACGGTATTTTCATTTCAGAGGTACGCAATCAAAAACGTTCAGATATCCCTGAGCTACATAATAACCATAACATGAAAAAAAAAATTACATAAAAAGAAAAGCCATTTTTTTAATGTCTCATGTAGACATTAAAAAAATGTTAAAGCACTTCACATTTGTTAAATCACTATACATTATAATTACAAAAACTGTTTCAAAACAGAAAATTCCATATAAAAAACTATGAATTATGCCCACGATTAATAAATGAAAAATATTTATAAAACTATGATCCAAATAAATAAACCAGGTGATGTCTATCAGAAAAGATAAAAATTTAAAAAATTTTTACCTGATGGATGAGTATTTTTTTCAAAAAATTGATTGAGTATGTCTAATGCTGATGGTGTAAATGAAGTCCTTCTCTTTCGCTTTTTTGTTGGTTCACTTCCAATGAACTCAGTCAATGTATGAGCACCATTCTTATACCTCTCTTCAGCTTCCTTCATCCACCTCTCTAAAACTGGCTTGATTTTCTGGGCACTTCTGGGAGTAATATCAAGTTTTTCAAACCTGATGGGGGGAAATTAATAACATTGTTGTAATAAATGAATGATAGGAACAATCTTTCATTCTCTGTTAAAATTTTATATGTAAATTTGATCTTTTAATCTTCATACTTTTAATTATGTAGAATCTCTGTTAATTATAAAGAAAAAAACAAAAAACTATAAGCATTGATAAAGATACACATTAACACACAAATCAATATTTTCATTAATATGTTACTTTACCATTCCTAAATTAAAAACAATATTTTTTATTTTAACTAACATGTAATTGTAATTATCATGCAAGGAATTCTTTAGAACAATTCAAAAGCATATCTGAAGAGTCATTTAGCTAAATATTTAATTATATAAAATAGGTTTCAAGCTCCTGCATTAAATGTAAATATATACTTCATTTTCATTTTTTTAAAGAGTTCCTTTTTTTATATATAGAATTTGCTGATATGTTACATTGTATTTTTTCTTTTTACAAATAAAATATATTTTAAACTATGATCATTGGGTGTATCAATAGTGTTTTACAAGAGCTAACATCAACACATATTAAAATTATAAACTAAAATTTTAAAACTCTTGAAAAACAATTTTTTTTTTTTTACTATTCCTGAAAATGCATAAATATTAATTTTATTTTTAAAATCCAAAGCTTCCAAAAGAAAAATGTGATTGATTATGTTACTTGGGGGGGGGGGCATTTATATTAAAATGCTCAAGTGAGAAGGAGCCTACAAACCTGCAAATAGCACTTTGACTATAAGAAGGTCCTTCAGTTGCACTTAAGGCCTGTCCAACTTGTGTTTGTGTTAAGCCTAATGACAATCTACGAATTTTGAAAGCCTTGGCAAAATCTTTTATCTCTTCGAGATTGATTCCATCTACAACATTTGCTTCTGTGTTACTAATCGTACCTAGAATAGAAACTCTAAAAATTAAAACATTGGACTTTAAGATGAAAAAAATTTCATAAATCATGCACATAACACATTTTAAAAAGTTAAAAAAAGATTTAGGCATGTACTTCTTTAGTATGGCATTCAAATTTTTTAAATGTTATATATTTTAACAAGTTTATGTATACTCTGTTGAAACAGAAAATCTTGATTTAGTTTATTTGGAACTATTTGATCATAATAAAAATCTTTTAAAACACATTTAAGATTATATGGTTTACTTAAATACCACTTAATTCAAGAGAAAAATTTACCATATGTCTAGAATATAATGTAACATATTTCTCATTGATAAAAACCTTTGCTAAGAAAAGAATTGTAAACATTACACATTTATACTCCCCAATACATAATAATAACAAAAATAGATTTAACTTATTTTAACACAAAAATTTTATATTTTTATGATATATTTGTTATTTTCTAGATGAAAATAAATATCTGGATAGCTGAAACAGATACTTAATGAAAAAAATACATATTTTTTAACATACTGATTTGATTTAGTCCATTATCACAATCATCATCAGGTGAAACTGAGGGTTGCGGGTGAACTGTCTGTGTTAAAGTAGATACAGTACTACCTTGTTGCACAGGCAGTTTTGGTGCAACAACACAGTTCTAGATAAGAAAATTATATTGTTAGCATGTCATTTAAAGATATTAACATTCTAAGAAATAAAAAGAAAACAGATCATTTAAATGCTTAAAATGTTCCTATGAAACAGTAAGTTTATTGCTAATTACCCAAAGTACAAAAACATAAAAGAAGCTAAACCACGGAAAATTTCTACTCCATACTGCAATGGGATTTGTAAATTATTAGCACATAGTTAAAAGAACATACACATTATGGGTAACATTAGTATCAAAAACATGTGCTGCATAAAGGGTGCACAAGATGCCATTTTGAAATACTAGAATAGCCTTTCATGTGTGTTTTATGTATGCCTTGAAGAAGAATATGAGCATCATTTGAGTACGAGTATGTTTCTGAATTCAACTGAGGAAGAATTATCACATTTTAACAGAACACTATGCAACCCTACAAGGTCCTCAATGTTCAAGACTTTATCACTTATCAGATTGTATTGCAGCTTTGGCTTGTTTTTTTAATTTATCACCTATCAAATGCATTTGGTCAACGATTAGATATGACTGGCCTGGTATACACCACCTGTTGCTACACCAGATAGACTTTGGCAATGTATGTAGGTAGCATAGGTTGCTATACCATGATAAAACATCCTAAAGATTCTTTCATTCAATGCTGAGAAGTGTAGTAGTAGTTACTGCTGATAGCAACACTCAAAACTGTATTCGTCTTCCTAGCATTGTGCAAAACTGTACTTCCAATCACTTCCTTTTTGTACTAAGAGTCATCCCTCTAACAAATTTGGTTATGGTGTCTTCTGTTCTTCTCATATTTAGATAGTCAGCAGTGTACTACGAATTACAATGCATGTTTAAAATCGCATTATTTTAGATTTACAAAAATATTCAAAGGTAAAATGAACACATAAAGGAACAAAAAAGCAAAATTCTAATTTTTTGTATATTACACTCTTATACCTAATATATAAAAATAAAAATTTACAAAACCCTTAAATTAACAAAAAGTACTAATCTATTTGTAAAATGAACAAAAATGTCATCCTTAAGAACAAGCATCAACACCTATAACTATTCCCATCAATATTTGTAGACCATTTTTCCTAGTATAAAAAGCATGATGAAATAAATCTTACTTGAGAGGTAGGTTGACTTTTAATCGGAGATAGCTGAGTTGTGACAATAACAGGATTGATTTGCATTTGAGCAGCTTGATTTTGTTGTTGCTGCTGATGCTGCATAGCTATTGCCTGGGAAATAGCATTGAGGGATGAATTCTAATTTGAAGGAAGAAAGATGTCAAAAATTTTCAAAAAAGCATTTGAAAAGTTTAAGATATATATTAGGATTATTGAAATCACGCATTTCAAAAATACAAGTAAAATCTGAATTTCGACTATTTTAATAAATTTAGCAACCATCTTTTTTTTAAAAAAATTTAAGATGCTAATTGTAACATTATATTTAGTAAAACAAATTTCATTGAATAATTATTTATACAAACACAAAATTATAGGTAACAAATATATTACCTATATACCAGGTGTATGCATATCAAATGAGACGATTGCTAACAGATGTCGCCACGCATATATGCAAACAATACGAAACTGTGAAACGTGATTTTTTTATAGTTTGACCTTAGATACTCATGTTTAGTTTACATTTGCACGAGTTTCAGTGTGCATTGTATTTTTTTTACTGTGTTGAAAATGTCGAATTTTATGCCTTCCGACCACGATTTGCGGACAGCATTAATTTTTTTGTTACCATCTGAAGAAAAATGCTGCCGAATTGCATCAAATGTTTGTAGAAGCATACGGTGGCAATGCTCTGAGCCGTGCGCAGTGCTACAGGTGGTTTGAAGTTTCAAAATGGTGATTTCGATGTGAGAAACGAGGAGTGTGGCAGACAAGCAAAAAAATTTGAAGATGCTGAATTGCAAGCATTACTTGATGAAGATGATGGCCAAACGCAAGAACATCTTGCAGAACAATTGAATGTTGACCAGAGCACTGTTTTCCGTCGTCTCAAAGCAATGGACAAGATAATAAAGGTCGGTAGATGGGTACCACACGAGCTAACGAACCGTCAACAGGAAAACAAAAAAATGGTGTGCGAAATCTCGCTTGCCCGCTGCAAACGCAAGTCATATCTCCATCGTATTGTGACTGGCGATGAAAAATGGATTTATTTTGAGAATCCCAAGCATAATCGATCATATGTTGACCCCGGACAGCCGCCCAAATCGACTGCAAGACAATGCTGTGTATTTTCTGGGATCAGGAGGGACCAATCTATTATGAGCTTTTCAAACCCGGTGAAACCGTTAATACTGATCGCTACAAGCAACAATTACTTAATATGAACGATACTATACTCGAAAAACGCGAGCAATACAAGAAACGGCAGCACAAAGTGATTTTCCTTGATGACAGTGCACCTAGCCAAGCACATCGCTAAGGCACTCGGCTGGGAGCCCTTACCGCATGCGGCTTATTCGCCAGACCTGGCTCCTTCCGATTACCACCTAGTTGCATCATTGGGACACGCATTGGCTGACCAACACTTCACTTCTTACGAAAACGTCAAATCTTGGCTTGATGACTAGCTGGCCTCAAAAGACCGATCATTTTTTTGGCGTGGTATTCACAAATTGCCCGAAAGATGGAGAAAATATGTAGCTAGCGATGGATATTATTTCAAATAAAGAAATATTAACAGTTTTCGCAAATTTATTGTGTTTTTTTTTAAACAATCGTCTCATTTAATTTGCATACACCTGGTATATGCTGTAGGAAGAAACAGATTTCAATGATTTTAAAATAATTCACTTCACATAGAATATTAACAATTTAAATTTTTTTTAATTCCTTTTTCTTTTTAGAAAGCGTTTTTTTTTTTTTTTTTTGAAGGAAGCAATGAAGGCAAAGAAAATATTTTCAAAAAATTACAACTTAATATAAAAAATAAAACATTAATTTCCTCTAAAGTACACACACATGTAAGTCTGTTAAATATACATTAAAAAAATAATCACCTGAATCCTGGACATCTGTGCAGGTTGTCCTGAAGATGTAACAGTTGCAATTGAAGTTTTATCATCTGCTTGTTGCACTTGCTGTAGTTGAGCAGCAGCTATTTGAGGATTCACCATCAAATTGGTAGGATTTCCTCCCATCATTGGGTGAGCAATAACCTATAACAAAAATTTCCTATCAACAGCTGTATATTTTTCAGAAAGCACGGCAAATAGAAGAATCTCCCTAATAGGCAATAATGAGATTTTACTGATTCCAAAAGCAACCTTTTGTTGACATTAGTTTGGATTATACATATACATTCAGATAAAAACTAAACCTCCATGGTTATTAAGTAAATTCAATTGAGCATTACAGTTTCTATCCCACTTGTCGCATACAACACATTCTACCATAAGTAGAAAGTGTTTCCGATAATGTGTTTTGATATCATTTGATAAATGCACACATTTAATATAGGATAAACTCTCATAATTAAATTTTAGAGAGCAATAAAATATAAAATAGTTTTTTAGATAAAAATGTAAACAGAACAAAAAGAATCCACTTTTTGCAAAAAATTTCTTTTAATAAGAAAATGAAAAAGAAAACAAGAATTTGCTTAATTTTCTCACTTATCCACACCTTCCCAGTTACAATATTAAATAAACCTTCTATAAATGCAAGAATAGAAATCCATTTTCTAGGGGATTTTTTATTACATAAGCTGTTGATGACAAAATAAGATAATTTGTTTTAATCAATAAAATAAAGACATTTGGAATTAAATAGCTTAATTATACAATAAACACATTCTTTGACATCTTTTTTTCTAGCTAGAGCTTCTTAACCTTTTCAGGACAGTGGGCCTTTTCAATGAGATGCTCCCTAGGGACGAATGAATGAAGAAGGACTTGCACTACAGCACAGGGTTTTCGCATCGCTAAGCCTAATGTTGTAATTTTTGGGGTACCCCTTTAGATTACTATATAAATTGTCAGTTGCATTAATACTAGAATGTAATAACATTTTTCCTTTAATTTATATGAAATTATATTAAATATCACTTATCTTGGGGAAATAAATTTTGTAAGCACTATTAAATTTTTTCCAAAATTTTCATTGACAAAACATATTAATAAACTTTCAAATTAACAAAAAAATTATGACAAAGATTATTTACAAAAAAAAAATAGCAAATTTAAAATGAAGACTGAGTGTGGAAAATCTCGAAAGAATGGAGAAACGTTAAGTCCTACATAGCATGATTTGCAAGCATAAAATGTTTGTTGCATTTTTTTTATTTATGCACAGTTTGTGACCGTACACTTTGTCTTTTTTCACCTTTTTTGTTCATATTAAGGGAAAGAAAATGTCTTCAAAACAATCAAATAATAATCTAGTCTTTGAAATAAGAGAAGTACGCAAAATATATCCCAAAGCAACAAAAACTGTAACAGAACTGATGCTAAAACCCTAAAACACTCCCCACTGTAGAGAAAAAAATATGTAAAAGAAAGCATTGGGAGAGTTATTAGAAATGCGAATGTTTTATATCAGGTAAAAATTTTACGAGCCAAGCTCTGTTTGTTTACATTTCAATTATCCCCTCCCCCGCCATAGCTGATGTGCAAAATATCCCCAAATCCAGGCAGAATATAAACAAACCGAAGGTCAGGTTACTCAAACTATGTTCATTTTCAATACAATGGATATAGGATACCATCCAGTAGTCATTAAAAATTGTTCCAGCTGAAAATGCACATATGCGATGCGCGTCCACCAAGACAGTTTTTCTCAAATGCATATGTGCACGGCCTGGCTATGAGACACGTCCGTGATAAATGCATATGACTCCCCCATCGTGAAGAGGTTAAAAAAATATTGTGGATTTAAGAGGTGGTACCTAACTAAAATGATTTCTGTATTTTTGGTACTTTTCCACTCCAAATTACTTTTTATTCACAAACACTGAGCAGAGAAGAGATTAAGAATATAACTACTTCATAGAGTCATTTTTGTTCTCAATTGAAAAAAGAAAAAAAATTCCTTTATCCCATCCAACAGCAATCATAACACATCAAGACAACCATTAATTTTGGGTATTGAGACAAAGATTGTAATTTCTATAGAAACATCCAAATTAGATCTAAATAATGCTAATTTTAGCTTGATTTTCTAAACATACCATGAAACATAATCTTCATATATGCTCTACATGATTTTATTTCACAAAATAGTCTTTTAAGTATATGTCAACAAACTGCATACATTTCCCACAAACACAGTATAAAGCAGAAATAAATTAATGAAGTATAATTTATTCTTTTGCGAAACAGTTAAACTCAACAATAGAAGCATACTTTTATATTTTAATAAGTATCACATGATATTTTAAGACAGTAGGTATTTCTTAATTCAAGATTTTTCTTATTTCAAGATTTTTCATTATAACATCATTACATATAATCGAATTTTACAATACAGGTACCAATGATGGGCTCAATTTTAAAAAGTTCTATTTTCAAAACTAATGCATATATTACAATAAGTGATACATGAATGTAAAGAAAAATACACCAAGTTTTTTCCCCACCAATGATCAACAGCAAATTCAAGATTACTGTGATTGAAATCCAAACATGGCGATAGCAAAGAGTTTTGCGTATGAGTATGCACAGGTTTTTCAGTAATTTCAGTGCAATGTGCATTTAGAAATCGCTACAGAAAAGAAGCACCAACTAACAAAAGCATTCTGTGATGGTATCACAGGTTGCTTGTGTAAAATGAAAAGTAGCGGCCAGCCAAATATCAGGGAAAAAACTGTGGAGGGTGAGGCAGAGTTTTGTTCGAAGTCCACAGAAGTCTACAAGAGTTGCCACCTGTAAACTTGGAATGATCAAGAAAACACTAAGGAAAATTTTATGAAAAAAATTAAATTTCAAACCATATTATTTGCAATTGACACACAACAAATAACAGAGAACGACAAGTAAGCATTTGTACAGCATTAGGAACCATTGATAGAGTGATGCTACAAAATGTATGGAACAGACTGGACTACAGATTGAACGTATGTGATGTAACAAGAGGGTCACACATCAAACATTTGTAACAGGAAAAAAACTTGGTAATATTTTCTTTACATTCGTGTATAACTTATTGTAATATGCGCAGTAGTTTGGTTAATATGATATTTTTAAATCAGGTCAATCATTTCTACTCAACTTGCATAATTGGATTAAAATATATGAATATTACTTGGCAAATCTTACAGTCATCAATACTTCTATTTTTAAATAAAAGTATACAACATATTTTTCTTATATTTAAAAAAAGCCTTCAAATCTAAATTTAAATTTTTAAAAGTAACATTGTTTTATTTTTTCTTCTGATATTGGGTATTTTAGAGTATTTTTTCCTCGTGGGTTCCCATACATAAGTTTTCATTAAGTATTCATAAGTTATACTACTTTATCCTTTGGTTTTCTTATATATTTTATATAATTCTATTTGCCTGGGAACTGCAGGTTAGATCCTTTGAAGAACTTTTTTCTTTTGCTGTCTGAGTTCCTACTTCCTTTTTTGGAGGCTAGTTTTAAAAAGATGACTTTTCTTCTCTTTCTTGTATTAGGAATTTTGAATTAAAAAATTTTTAATTTTAGAATGGATTGTGCAGAGTTGTAACCTAAATGTTAATTTTACTACATGATAAAATCCAAATGAAATATATTTGTAAACTTACTGAATAATCCAACTTCAAATATTTCTATTTTTATAAAACTGTACTTAAAACTGCTTAAATAAAGAATTTTTCTTTCCATCAACCTACAAATTAAAAATATTTTCCTTTAAAAAATAAAAACGGATACAATTACATTTTTACAAGAACCCTCATCTGCTTCTTGAAATACGAGTATATGAGATATGACTGTATATGAGAAGTACCATTGAACTATGCGATTTTTACTGTAAATATTAAAAACAAATTAACCCTTTCACTTTTTTGTGGATTAACATGTTTTTTAAACTCAAAACATATGGTTATTGCTTTAAATATAGTTTTAAGTTATTGGGATTGATAAAATAAATCCACAAAATTTCAACATAGATTTTATTCTTTAAATAATATACAATTTTAATGAATTAATCATTAAATAATTACTTTGCTTATTTTTAATTTGTGAAAAAGAATTTTTTTTTATTCCGAACATTAAAGTCCAGTTTGAATAACTAAAAATAATAAACATTTGAAAACTAAGTTAAAAATAATTTATAAGAGTGAGTTGAAAAATTTTAAAAATCTCTGAATAACAAACCTGAGGACTTAGAGTTACAAGTTGCCCAGCAGCATTTGTAAATATTTGAGGCATTGAAGCCATTTGACCAGACATATTGGCAAAACCTGGAGCAAGTATTGGATGAGACTGGACAGTTTGAGGATTGCCTGTAACATATACTTTAAAATTTAAAACCACATATTTATTAGAATTTAATAAGATTGATCAAATATTTATTAATTTTGCACACTGACAAGGGCCATTACAAACCTATCTCATAATTTTGAATCATTGTGGAGAAACAAATTCAATGTATCAACTTTGCAACATGGCATTAATGGAATCAGGACTCAAACCTAGCCAAAAGTAGATGAACAGGGCCATTTGGTTAGAGTGGAATAGAATGTATTACCAATTTTATGTAATTGAAAATTGTAAATATATAAAGCTTTTTCACATATGACAAGTATTAACACTGGTGTCCAAAAGGCAAGCATATATCGTAAAATGCGAAAAACATGGAGTAAATATTCGTAAAATTATTCCAAATTTCTTGCGGATATTAATTGGGTGAAGAAGAAACATTGGGTTTACGCAAAACTTTTCAGTCGACTACGTCCTGTGCAAAACACCGCCGCATGTCGGAACACGGAGAAACCAATTTACACAGCATAGGCAGTTCAGACAAGTTTCATGCAACTGCTGTGTGAAGGAACATTGTTAACCCTCAAACAAGGTGAATGATGGCACAAAGACGCCAATTGGACATGTTTATGAAGTGAGTGAGTGAATATTAACGTCCCACTGTTCAGCTACACGAGGGACATGTTTATGAAAGGAAGAATCGTTGGAATGCTAAAATCCTCACGATCAAAAAAGGAAGTGTCTCGAATTCTGAATGTAGACCAGTCTGTGATCTCAAGACTGTGGCAAAGGTTTCAAAGATCGGGAGATGTTACCCAACAACCAGTATCAGGTCGACCAAGAGTCACAACCCCTCACCAAGACCGATATCTGGTAATAAGTGCGCGACATCAGAGGGGCAGTACTGCCAGAGCACTGGGTTCAACGCTCAGTCTCCACAGAAATACGAATTTCGAGACAAACTGTTTACAGGAGACTCAATCATGCTGGCCTGTATGCCAGACCAGCAGTTTGCATTCCCCTCACGTCTGCGCATAAACGTGGTCATTTGAACTGGAATTTGAAACATCAACATTGGAGTGTGGGAGAGTGGGCCAATGTGATGTTCAGTGACGAGTCCCGGTTTAGTCTGAGTAGTGATTCTCGGCGGGCAACGATATGGAGAGAACGTGGAACACATTTTGAGCCAAGAAACATAACGGAAAGACATCATTTTCCATCAAGGGGAGTAATGGTATGGGCAGGCATCATGATGGACAGCCGCACAGACCTCCATTTCTTTGACACGGGGTCTGTGACTGCTCAAAGATACAGAGACGAAGTTCTTGAGCCTTATGTTCGCTTGTTTCGAGGTGCTGTTGGTCCTGACTTTATATTCATGGATGATAATGCGCCATGTCACCGAGCGGTGCTGATTGATGACTTCCTTGAAACGCATGTCGTGGCCTGCGAACTCCCCCGATTTAAATCTTATCGAGCATGTATGGGATATGCTCGGGAGACAAATTGCAGCCCTTTCGCACCCACCAAGCTCCGTTACAGAACTGAAGAGAGCTCTCCAAGAAGCTTGGAACTGTTTGCATCTACAACTCATTCATCATCTCATAGCAAGTATGGTAAATCGCTGTGCAGCGTGTCTGGCTGTCAGAGGTGACTGCACGCCTTATTAAACTACAGCATCAGTATTTTATTTAATGTTTTCTTTCATATTTTCTTTAAAGTGTGAACCCTTGCTATGCTCAGTTTTCTTTCAAACTGCTACTTTGGATAATAAAATTAATTATTATCATTCTTTTTATTTGGTTCCTTATTTTATACCCATTTTACACTCCCATATCACGTTTCGCGCCATTCTGATTTACGGTTCCTTCTTTATTCACATAATTATCAATTATGCTTAACTTTTGGACACCAGTGTACATGATAACTACAACTAATAATAAGTTCTAAAAGATTAAAAATTAAAAAATGCTTATTATTAATTTCAAAAAACATAAGACACTGAAAATTTAAGCAAGTTAATTACAAGAAAAATATTTCATTCAATAAAATAAGATTTGTTTATTTTAGTTAGTTTGGTTGTTTTTCTTCAATGATGAACCAACTATGCATTGCTTCTCTTTATTTCACCACACAATATCTAAAACCCATTTACAAATTTTAATTATTTTATTATTGCTCATATCAATGTGTTACAGAGAAAAAACTCTCACCTAGCTTATTCCACAGATATCTCTCGTCTGCTGGTACAGACAGCAAAGAATGTTTGCATTAGCGCATGCACCAACAAGATTGATAAACAAAAAATTTTAATATTATTATAGCATTCAAATAGAAGTATTTTTCATACCATAAGATGACTCCTAAATAAGTAGAAGCATTTTTAGGAAAGACAATTTCATTTAGTCTAAAAAGTTACCTTTGGACCATGAAACAAACTCTATTTTTAAGTCAATTTTTCTATGTAAAAAGGCATGTCATATGATCAAAAGAATATGATATGTTGTACATATTATTAAGACAAATATATGTCAAAACTATTTGCTTCAGCAAAAATTAAATTTTTCTTAAAATCAATGAAGCATTAGGAATAATACAAATATCTCCATTTTTTTAAGGAGAAAAAAAAAAGACAATCAAAAAATTCTTCAAATTTTGATTGTCTGTTTGCCAACTTATTGATTACATTGTACTCATAGAAAATTCAAGATAGACTTGAACTAGCGCAGGAAGAATTTCTGCAACAGGAATCAAATTACATTCGGGAAATACATAGTCAGGATTCATCTCATGATGTAGTACAAAGGCTACAAAAAATAAAATAGTTTAACCCTCTGGCTGCACATCCTGCAGTTGTCGCAGCCACGTGTTTTTCTTCCTTTATAGGAGGAGTGCATCCTGCCTTTTCACCATTTAACAGCATAGAAAAAATGTCATGTAACTATTGATTAATTCAGCATTATAATATCTTTAAAGTTCAAGGAGTAGAATAGTTAATTGTACCAGTAACAGGTGCAAAACATTTTTTCCCTTTCTAATTTAACTAATGTTAGCAATACGAATAATAATAAATTAACTCATCTGCTTTTCCTTATTTATCAATTAACCATCCACTATAGGGATAAAATGTATTTTTGAGAGATTTTAGTTATTTATGATCAATTAATTCATAAAAATAACTTTGAAATGATTTATTTTTCACTTTAACGGTCTACCATCAGTTATTTCATGGAATAACTCAGTATAAAGTATGACATTTTTCATCTTTAATTGTCAAGTTATTTCACGAAATACCTAGTTGTTTTATGAAATAACTTAATTGTCAAGTTATTTCATGAAATACCTAGTTATTTTATGAAATAACTTAATTATACACTTTAACAGTAACATATAAATCACCAAAATCTTGAAAATTTAAAAAAAATTTTAGAGATGCACATTCCATAATTTAAGAAACACTGTTTTAAGTTATGCATTTTTATTTAATAGAGTTGAGTTTGAAAAATATGCATTTATTATGACAATTCAAAAGACAAATTTACAATAAAAAGAGATAAAACAGAAATTACCAGCTATATTGGGAGTATTTACCCCAGGAACAGGCACAGGCTGTGTTAATGCCTGAAGATTTGCTAATGTTGTAGTGAATATTTGGCCATTGGAGGCAACAAGCTGTACTACTTGATTCCCAGCTAGCTGCGAGACAGGAATCGTTATCACCTGCTGTGTTGCAACACCTGAAAAAAGTTCAATTAATCACATTTTCCCTCAAAAAAAAACTACAAAATCCATAACAAAAACATTTTGTTAAGAAACACTATAAAAATCAATAAATTTTTTAATGCAGTATTTATATTAAATATAAAGTAAAGCCACGCATTTATTTAAAAAAAAAAGGAAAAGCAGTAACAATAATTGATGCATATAAAAGTTTTTTTAAAGTGAATTAATTTTAAAATAAATGCATATTGTTGCCAATTGTCTACATTCTAGTTCTACTTAAGTTTATTCAAAAAACCCTTTTTGAGTGCATTTCCAAATGCATGTTGATAATCATAGACAATAAATCATGTGTGAAAGAAAAAGACATTACTTTTGGCATGCAAGTTATACATTTTTTCTTTGATATTTTAACACAGTGGGTGATAAAGTTCAGTGTGTTACTTTGAGAGATAATTTCTACTCAGGAGTTTCCTATAAAAGAGTGATTTATCAAATTGAACAAAAAATTACTCTCTCTCTCTTCTCATCTGTAGTCAGGTAAGATACACATGTTTGATGTTTCATTTGAAAATTTTATTCAATATATGCTAGATTTTTGGGGAATACTGAATGTTGCCAAATGTCTACATACAACATTTTTGTCTACAACAACATGCTCAATGAAATAAATACTCAATATTATTAACTGAATTTTTTTTTTAAATTTTTTTTTTATGTAACTTTTAACTACATTCCTTAAAAAAATGATATTTTAAAACTCAAAACAGAGAATTATGCATTTAAGGGTTAAGGCACCTGAAGCCACAAGGTATTTTGTAACAGTAACATAACATTCATAGACGCAACAAGTAAATAAACATCTTCATCTGAATAACTGAAATACAAAACAAATAAAGTCAAAATATTTTATTTTTCAAAAGATATTACATATATGTTAAGTGTTCCTTTATGCAAAAGTAAATCTATTTTATTTTTTTCTCAAATGTTGCCCTCAAAACATTAAAATGATTCAACCAAAAACAATGACTGCTCTTACTTGTAACAAAAATTAAATGTGACCATAAATAATATATCTCATTAGTCAATTCTACAAGATCAATAACTATCTTCTAACAAAAAAAATCAACCTTTTTAAAGCAAACAATACGATACTTTTTAATATAATTTATTTTAGTAAATGACATGAAATTTTAAAAAGACCTTGAGGGAAAAAGAGTTTACAATAAAAACAAATGTAATCAAAATTAAATAAAATAAATACATTGCCATAAATATAAAGCACTAAAAGACAATTCAAGTATATTTCTGCACTGGTTATCATCTTTGCATTTTGAATATATTTTGAATTAATTACAATTTATAATTACCTGAAGATGTGGGAATGAGTAACTGTGCGCCTTGAATACCTTGAATAGGTTGGCCAGCAGCCAAAATAAATTGAGGAGTATTGCCCACTTGGTTCTAAAAATTAGTTTAATAATCATGTTTCTATAATATAATTATATAATTTATTATATTACTTATTTTTTAAATTTGGAAATTAAAAAAAATTATATTATAAATATTTTATAAACTGAGGGAAAAATTAATTGGAGGAATAAAATGTACTTCAAAAAATTATTTACAACTTTATAGATTATAATTTTTTGGACAACTGTTGGTTAACTTTAATTTGACAATACTTTATTGTTATGAAAAATTTTATTGCTGTTTACCAATTGTTATCAATAATATATCTACTATTAAAAATATAACCAAAAATTTATTTACTTAACTAAAAATCTAATAATTATTAAAAATACATGAATAAAAACAAGTACTAAGAATAAACTAGAATTGCTGTTTATGAAATTGGTGAATACAAAACACTTATAAGTGAATACGAAATTCTAGGCAAATGTAATGCAAAATGAAGGGAAATTTATACAAAAAGAAAATTTGAAATTAATTTGGCATTTCGTAAAATTGTTCATCTGTGACATAGAAAAGAAAACATGTTTGAGAAAAATATTAAGTTTCAGAAAAAAAAATTTTTTTTCAATAAAAAAATACTACTATTTTTCTTTAAAAAAATTTTCAACTACATTATTTAAGAAAAAGATAAACAGAAAATATAAAAAATACACAAATTATTATAGAAAAATTTATATTCTGCATTTAATAATATTTCAAATGAAAAAAACTTTTGTAGAACTAATAGCTGTTTACACAAATTCATCATACCTATATATATATAAAGGAGAAAAGACTCACTCGCTGATCATGATATCTCCGGAACTATTAAACCGACTGACTTGAAATTTGGTAAGCAGATTCCTTTAATGAAGTAGAGATCCTCTACAAAATGGGTTTTGTGAAAATCGACCCCCAAGTGGTGTTGCAAGAGGTTAAAAGGCATTATAGATAATTATTTCCATTTTTAAACTATTAAACATACAGTCTTGAAATTAGGCAAGCAGATTCCATTTATAGAGAAAAGATTTGCTGCAAAATGGTTTTAACCAACATCAATACCTAGGGGGCATTGCGGGGGATTAAAGGGCATAATAGATAGTTATTTCCATTTTTTAACTATTAGGCGTACAGTCTTGAAAATTGGTAAGCAGATTCCTTTCTTTGAATAGATATCCACCCAAAAATGGGTTTAATGAAAATTGACGCGCAGGTGGCATTGCAGGGGATTAGATAATTTACATTTTTAAACTCTTCAAAATCTTGAAATTTGGTAAGTCGATTTCTTTCATAGAATAGATATCTGCTACAAAATAATTTTTATGAAAATCGACCCCAACTGGTGTTACGGGGGCTTAAGTGGCATTATTGACAAGTATTTTCATTTTTATACTATTAGAGGTAGTCTTGAAATTTTGTACCCGTTTTTGAATTATAAGACCTACAGACTTGAAATTTGGCAGACATATTCCTCTCTTGGACTAAAGTCCCTTTAAGAACAAGTATTGTGAAAATTATCCCTCAAAAGAGGGGTGAGGTGAGAGGGATTAGAGGGCATTATTGAAAAAAATTCCTGTTTTTGAGCCTGTTAGATCCATAAACTTAAAATTTATTAATTATGTTTCTTTTGCTGAATAGAGATAAGCTAAGAATAGATATTACTAAAATCGAGTCCTATGGGGGCAGCAGGGAATTACTGGGGTGTATTGATAAAGAAATATTCCCGTTTTAGAACTACTAAACCTGCAATAATGAAATTTGGTATGCATGTTTCATTTGTTGAATTGAAATCTGTTAAGATCAGGTCTTACAAAAATTGACCCTCAAAAGTGATTATTGATAAAAAAAAAAACTCCATTTTTGAACCATTAGATTTAAACTTTAAATTAGGCACAAGCATGTTTATTTTGTTGAGCATAGATCCACTAAAAATTGGTTTTGAGAAAATCCACTTTGGGGAAGGAGGTTACGGGAGAATAAAAGATTATTCTACTTCTGTTTCGGGTATTATTATTTAGAGGCCCTGTCCTCTTTTTCAAATCAAGAGACTATAATAATGTTTTTAATACAATCAAACAGTTTATGTTAGAATCAGATATCAATAACTTTTATATATATATATAACAGAATATATTCATACAACATTACGATATACCCAGAGAAATGGGCGGCTAACAGCTAATTTTGTTATATATACATCTCTATAGTATACACAGAATTTTTCCTTTAGTAGAAAGGCCAGAAAAACTTCTGCATTTAATGATCACATTTTAAGCAACGAATTTCAGAAACAATTTAAAAATTGTCAGGGAAAGTCCTGGTTCCTTTATTCTCTCTCAGGTACATCATAGCTATGTTCATAAACTCAAATTTTCAAAAAATATATATCTTTTTAAAAAATAAAAAGAATTTTTTTTAAATAAAAACAAATATTTTATAAAAAATTTCCACGAAGGAAACAAAACCTTATAAAATAATAACTTCTAATCAACAAAATAATAAATAATGTCATTTTGCAATTTATTTTTTAGTTTGTTTAATTACAGCAAGACACTTAAATGTATGAAAATCCCCATAGTGTAAGTTTTACTAAAAATATAATATTTTTATTTGTTAAAAGAAACAGGATAAACATACTTGTTGGACAGCATTCGGATGACCATTGACAGTCACCATTCCTTGTGGACAGGTTCCTTGCATTTGAGAGTTTTGAACACATGTTGTTGTACTTCCAGGTTGCTGTTGCAGAATCTGTGTTTGGCCAGCCAACTGATTCATGACGTTTATATTAGGGATGCCATTTAGACCTCCTAGTGTAGTGACCTGGGGAAGGCCTGCCAAATTCATCATTCCTGCCAACTGATTAGGGGCTATCATTTGTCCAGTACTTGTGATATGTTGGAGCATACCTGCATTGGCGGTAGTGTTGTTGAGCTTGGTCATTTGAAGTGAACTGGGCAATGATCCTACAAAATATGCATCAACTCATAGAGTTAAGACTGTATAGAAGGGTTCATTATTTCACATAAATAGGATATGCAATAGTAATTATATGCTTTTTTTTTACCATAAAAGTTGTACATGATCTTTTAAGCTGTACAAATGTTACTTCACGCCTGGATTGTCACACTCCATAACCAATGTATTTCATGTCACGTTTGCAGCTTCATGTCACATTCATGGTTTTCCGACATCGTGATTGCTTTATGTTTTGATTTTAAGACAGAAATTTTACATTTAAAGATAACCAACATGACAAAAATAACAACTTTCTGCATTTTTTCTTCAGTGATAATAATTTTTCATTACTTAAAATCAGAAATATTTTTATTAAAATTCAGAAAAATTTAATATTTTAAAGCTATTTAAAAAGATCCATTACATTCAATTGCCTATTGTTAACATTTAAGTTAAATTATGTAAGGTAATTTCTTCTCTCCTTTTTTAAAAACTTTTATTTCTTTATTGATTATTCCTATACTTTTCTCTACTTATCGAATATTCTATTTAATTTTGTTCAATAGAAACTTCTTTCTGTTGTTTTGTTTACAAAACACATGACTGGTGGGAATCTGTATTTATAACAAAACATTAATGTATTTATAGCAAAATATTCATTTCTATTACCAAGCTATTTTAATTTAAACAAAAAATCCTCAAATTTATTGCAAAAACAACTGTGCAGTAGCATTAATTTAAAATAATTTACTAAGGCATAAAGCAAGGGAGTAAGAGTTATATTCTAACTATTAGTCTACATATAAAAAGAACAAACTTATAAGCTTTTTTTGAAAATGAAACAGACATACAACTTCATAAATCTAGAAATTGGTGTTCACTTATGAATTCGATTCATGTCAAAAGAATGTGGAAGTCAGTAGAATGGTGTAATAAAAAGTAAAATGGAATAGATAATTCACAATCTTAAATTATATTTAATAACTACATTTATATGTTGAGCCGATCAACAGGATAAAGAAAATAGATGTTTTGAAAGCCTTATTTAATCTTTCTATAGCACTAAAATTTCTACTTAGAATACTGCTTAATTTTTTGTAAAACAAAAAAAAAAAAAAGATAATTGAAACATGGCTTTATGAATACATGTACAAATAATAAATAATTTTTATATTAAATAAACTATTATTCTTTTTATGAAAAAACACCAGATTTTGTCAATATGATTGCAATAATACATAGGTACTAAATATTTTTAAACAAAGTTAATTGCAGATCACAATTTCATAAACGAAAACAATGTACTTTATATGCTAGGGGAAAATAATTAAAATGACTTTATCCTACATGGTTTTCAAAAAAATGTACAAAAACCATAGTAAACATGAAAAATTAGCATTTATATTGCAAAAACTTAATTGTTATAAAAAATTTTGCAAACAAGAATTCTTATTAATGATTTTTTCTTAAAGCAAAATCATGCATTTTTTAAAAAATAATCAGCACTTATGACACATAGATTTCCTTTACTACATCTGTAGCTCAATGAAAAAAAATGCAACAATTTTTTGCTTTATTTTCTAAAAATTTTAACAAATTCTTATGTTGACAAAGAATTGGCAAAATGATCTCTAAGAAGGAAACCAAACCAAGCCTGGACTGCCCCTTAATGTCCATAAAATATGCTAAAATGAAAACAAGTTACTTTAATAGGAAACTATTTTCTCCTGCTTTTAAATTATTAAAAAGCTAAACAACATTTTTTTTTATTTAAATTATTTTATTTTGAATTTTTTAAAACATACTAACAATTAATAAATTATTATATATTTTTATTAATAGCATCTAAATTTAAATTTATTTTTCATTAAAAAATATGTACCTATTAATACTTACCAGCATTTATCATTGCTTTATGTGCCGAATCATCCATATTAGCACCACCATTCACATTCTGGACTACAACAAGCTGATCAGGATTATTGGGGTCAGGTACTGCCATCATTCCTGGTTGTAATTGTCCTGCTTGGTTAATAACAGCCGTGGCACCCATTGGAACCATGTTTGGTGGTGCAGAAGAACATGTCACTATGCTATCCTGTCAAGAAAAAAAGCATATAGAATAAAAATATAAGAATAACATACAAATAACCATGATCATCTAAATATATTTTGAATCAAATGCTAGGGGGAGAATAAAAATATAAGAATAATATACAAATAACTATGATCATCTAAATATATTTTGAATCAAATGCCTAGGGGGAGGGATCAATTTAATACACTTGCGGCGTTCATCAAAGACCCATTTCCCGTCGGGAACGATAAAGTCTCAACGGTCAAGCAGTTTCTCGTGGGAAAGTATCCCAGGGTGGACACCCGGTGCTGATGTCCTAAGGGAAGTCAATCTCTGACCTTCTTTAATGTAGTCGACAGTAAGGTGCCGGCACAGTTCCCACGCCTGCTGCCGGTTTCAAAGCACACTGCACGAAGGGGGACTCTGGACCAATAGAAGAATGGTTTCACCGAATACGTCCAAAAAGAAGAGACTATACATCATGTGTCACTTTCGTGGGCGGGACGTATTCCACCTTTAAAAAGACTCTGAAATCAAGGGAGGAGAAGCAAGCGACACCAACGCAGAGATGTTACTGTAACTCCAACAGTCTCTCCAATTCCATCCAGCACCTGCACCCCAGCATTTTTTCAGCTTGTTTTAATGCAGCCTTCATCAGGAGCGAATATCAACTAACTCAACAGTACTGCCACAGCAATAGAACACTATCGACCCGGCAATACCACAGCAACACACTCTCCAATGGTGTGTGCAGGTTTTTTTTTTAAATTTCTTTTAGGTTGATGACTAAATAGATAACCTGAAACCTACATCATAAAGTAACTTTATAAATCTGGGAAGGCTTTCAGAAAACTATGTGCATTCCAATCAAAACTTGTCAAATAAAAAATGCAACTAATAAATACCAATAACAAGGCAATATAGTGCTACGAATTTTGTATACAATAATGTAAATAATTTGTATTTGGATGTGCAATGCATTTATATTACTCTATGCTATATTTATTTCATGTTAAAGTTGTAATATTCACAAGCAACGCCGTCCCTTACGTTATAATGGCGATTCAATAGGAACTTGGCGAAATATTGGCAATAGAGCCAAGTTGGCGAGTTCGTGACCCTATGGATTCTTCTAGAAATCAGTAGAGAAATCCACTAATTTCACGATTTGTGGCGCGAGCGCACCTTTCCAGAAATTTCGGCCCCTGCTATAAATAGAGCAATACTCGCCGCAACAGTCAGTCTGGTTTCAGCCAGTGAGTAGCGAGTTTGATTTCAACCAGCGAGTAATGAGCACTGTTTTGATTAGCGATTAGTAGACTTGCCTTGAACTTGATTAGCTCGGCTGTGCTTGTGAATAGACATTTATATACGTGTATTTTAGACACTGCTTATTGTGTCTGAGTGCTGTTGAAAGTGTGAAATCCTTCTGTTATTTATTCTGTGAATTTTGCTGCTGAATCCTGTATTTCAAGGATTGATTTTCAACAATAAATTATCATCGCTGTTAAAGAACTGTCTTGTTATTTACAACTGATTTTGCATAAATCCTCGAACCCCGATCTACGTAACAATATTTTATAAGCCAAAAAAAAAAATGTTTTTCTCTCATGCATAAAGCTCAAATATGCATGACAAATAAATAACGTAACTCCAAACTTTTGTGATAGTTTCATATTTCTCTTTTCCAAATGTTACTCCTATAAAGGAATAACACAGTTGCATATTCTTTGGTGAGAAATTTCATGATAAAAGTTGCAACTCAACATAAGTAGATATACAGGGTGAAATAAAATTCTAGCCCTGATTGTAAAAATTCATTACAAAATAACCATTTAATATAATAATGTAACTTTTGTATCATAAAATTGGTCCAGCTTTTTTTCTTTTTTTTTTGCAGTAGATGGGTGAATACTTTTTCAAGAGTGACTCAGGGGAAACATTTAAAAGAAAATCATTGTTTGCCAAAATGACATTGATTCAAGAGGAAACATAAAGTGTGTTTTGGTTTCACAAAACAAAATCATTCAATTATGTCCAGGGTAAATTTTGATGCTGTTTAGAAAACAAACCTTCTGGTTGAAAATCAATAGTTATGGTATAAAATGTTAAAAGAAACAGGCCACATTAAAGATCCTCCTAGAAGTTCAGATCTAGTGTGGAGTGAAACAACTGTTGCACATGTTCGACAACCATTTCAAGAGAGTCGTAGTAAATTAACTCATGGAGCATTCATTATGAGCTTAAAATATAACAAGCAAGTTTGGTACAAATTTTTCATAAAGGACTTACATTGCATGCTTATATAAAATGCAAGACTTGTTAAAGAATACTTGGTAGGAACTGCAATACTGCGTATTTTCTGAGATACCATGGAAAGGCACACGTTGAAATTTACCGAGTTAAATGGTTTTGTAAAAAATTCACAATAATACTTACAATCATATATCTAAATAATACCATAATAATACAACAATCATATATCTAATTATAATTGTTTACAATTAATATTTATAATCAGGGTAAGACTTTTGGCTCATCTTGTATTTTAATTAAATTATTATTTGAATATCAACCACAAATGTGTGCTCCTTAATTAAGTTCATAAAATTTATAACACTTTTGACAACTATAAATCAATCTAGGTACAAGAAATGATCAAAGATTTTATAAGTAAGAATACTTTCAGTGTTATAAGAAAAAAATTGCTTTTTTTTGTCAAAAAAATAAAACTTCTAAATTTTCAAAAAATATTTGTGGTTTTTTCAAAAGTGATCCTTTACAAAAAAAAATATCTCTCGAATTAAAAATTTAAAGCATCAAATGCTTTTCTGAATCAAATAATTAAGTTTTCCACAATTTTTATTTGAAAAATCAAAAATTTATTGACACATTTAGAGTGATTTAACAATATTTCATAATAACTTTTAAAACAATAACTAAGCAAAATAGAAAAAAAAACATTTTGTAACAATGAAATTACACAGGAAAATGAAAATCATACTTACATGTTGAAAATCGCTACAAGGTTGAAACACCTACATTTGACAGAAAGAAAAAATTATAAACTTTTCTCTCGAAATACCTTTTAAAAGATTGTAGTAAAATAAAATATTGATTCACATATATCTTAATGAAAAGAAATTTTTTAAAGTAAAACTTAAAAAGCATTGTATAAATATTAAAATGATATAATATAAGTCACTTATTTCAGAACTATTTTGGAGAAGAAATTCAAACTTTTAATACCAAACTATACAAGTCAACTTGTGATGTATCTATATGCCTCATTTTTCTATTAATCCTCTTGGAGAAACTTTGGGTAATATTTAAATTAGTTTGACTATATAAAGTCCAGGTTTTGTAGATGTGAGATAGAAGGAGCCGGGGAGCTGCTGCGGTGTTACGTAAGTGTGAATACTGGAATATTTCATTCACAAAAATAGCGCGAGTTAAGGAAGTAATTGCTAAGAGATTAAATTATTAGAATGAGGATCTAAGATAGATGAAATTAGAATTAGTTGTTGGTTCATTAGTGCTTGTTCTCCTTATCTAGTTCACGTAGTTGGGTTTACTTAGAGTTAGTCATTGAGATTAGATAACTCGCTTGATATATCACTCCTAGGGTTTCCTTTTGTAGTTTCACTTGTGATTGCTTAAGTGTGTTTGAAGAGAAATAAAACTAGCTGTTATTATGGAAGTTGCTGGGATGCTTTGTTCCCCCCACACCTTTAGCTAGGCAAGACGGAGAGAGAGAAGGGTGCCGAATAGGCCAACACCCCCACAAACTTAAGTTAGAAATTCAAAAATAAATAAATGCTGATAAATTTTATTTTATTTTCCCCATGTAATTTTCTATTTTTCAATAAAATATTTATTCTTAATGCATTTATCAGAAATGAAATTATTGCATAAAGAACCAAAATATAAAATCGAATTGTTATCAACAGCAATCAATTTCTTCAAATGAAATAAAAATGGGAAAAAGAAAATGCTACTGTTTTGAAAACAATTCTAATGCTGAATAGAATACTAATATGTACCTTTAATAAAAAAATTTTATATTTGAGTTTTCATAATGTACTTAGGATGGATCAATTGGGTAAAACCACTATATCAGAAAACCACAATAATACAATTACAATCTTACAGAATATATATGCTATTAAACTATCTTTTTAGAAGGCACAGTTCCATACTTTTTATCTTTTTATGATTTTACATTAATTATAACAAAAAATTTTGATTTCAAGAAAAGGCATATCTAAATAAAAGTTAAATTATACCATATTCTAGCAGATTAAATTAATATGCCTAATCATAAATATACTGATTTCTTTTTCTCTCTTTCCAAAGTACTACATTTTTTAAAAAAATTTAAGGTTCATTTAAAATATTTTTCCACAAACATTGATAGATAATATAATTTCCTATAAAAAATAATTTCTTAATATTCTAATAGTAAATTTATTAGACAAGCAAGTACACTGCCCTCCGTATCTGCAGGCCCCTGTAACTCCCGAGCTTGCGCGATCATTCACACGAGCGATACATTTTCGGAAAGGTTTCATTGAGCAGAACGCGAAAATGTAATTTTTTTAACTATAGTCCTGAAGGGAACCAGTCTTTAAAAAGAGCCTGAAACTTTTTATTTTACGCATTCAGGGGACTTTGAAATGTTTTGAAACGTTAAAAAAAACTTTTTTTTCTTGTTTATATAATTAAGAAAATAAAGGGTTTTAAACAAAACAAAAGAGTTAACGTAAAGGATGCGAAATGTTTAGTAGTTATCGAGAGTATTTCAAAGATTTTTTAGTTTTCTTTACAAATTATAGAGGTTTATAAAAATTTTAACACAAATGTGTGTTTTTAGACATAAATATTTAAGAGATAAGCTTTCCTAATTTGCATTTTTTACATTTGACTTTTTTGTTACTATTTCAGCTTTAAATTTATGTGTTACCAAACTTATCCTTTTCTACAAAATTTGTATAATGCAAAATTGTGTGCAGTTAATGTCTATTTTTAAGAGAGAGAGAGAGAATTCCAACCCAATAGAATATATATTCTTTTTATGGAACTGCTGGATAACAATTTGTTTCTATTTACATTTTTATATCTCTTTCCCTGATTAAAACCCTCCTCAACTTTATACAATTACACACATTACTAAATAAAAAAAAAAAACTTTCTATTTTATTTTATTAGACATCAGCAACATTATGTTGTTAAAAAGAAACTGATAAAAGAAAGAAAGAAACTAACTTGTTCAGCCTTTAATCGAGGAGAAATGGAAACTGTTCCATTAGTCATCAGGTTGGCAGAACTTCTATTAGATGGCAAAGCTTCCACAAACTCATCACAGCTCTCTTCAGATTCCATTTTAATTTAACGAGATAACATCTAAAATATTAAAACTGCATTGAAAAAAGTTTATAATTAATAAAATAAATTGCATTACATTTTTTTCATACAGAACATGTGTTTATATTTGTCTTTAGGTGATCCAAAATTATAATAATACAAACGAAGCACCTTTGAGATTATAGTCTCTATCACACAAATGATTTATGACTTATCAAGTCATAAATCATTTGTGTGAATCATATATTTTCCTTCTCACCCCTTCAATGTTTTTTTAAAAAGTTTTGTTTATTTAAAAAAATAAAATAAAACTACTGAAATGTATAAGGCACTTATATTAAATGTATATAATTAAAAATTGCCATTGAAATATTTATCTATTTAAATATGTTTACAAAAATATTATTTAAATTATTTTCCTTGAAAACTATGCAAATAAAATCTTTTTTTTTTATGTATAACTACATTTCTTTATTTAAAAAAAGAAAAATGTTTATTTGGGACAGTTATAATTGCAATTTTCTTTAATTGGTGAATCACATCTTAACATTCTGAATACAGTCATAACATTTATTAAAAAAATCATTTCATCCATAATAGGGACAGCAAGCAAATCAAGAATATCAATCTTATAGCACAAACCAAGATCATAAAATATGATTTGCTCCTTTTTTATCCATAAACAAATTTGATTCATGGCAAAGAAATTAAAATTAATTTTGCAGCATATTATTATAGATGTTATAAAGCAGTGGTCTTCAAACTGTGTTCCATGGAACCCTGGGATTTCATGAGGCATACTTAGGGGTTCCACAAGTTATAAAAAACCTAAGAGAAAATTATGAATGTGTATGAACAATGAATTCACATTCTCTACAAAGTTTGTATAAACACAAGTATCTCAAGCTGATGTTGTTCATTAAAACTGAAAATTTTATTTATACATAATACATAACTTTATTTTGTATTACTTTTATTATAATATAAAACATGTAAAAGAATATTAATGTTTTTTTTTCTTTGTACTACTACTATATTATGAATATTCTATAGTTTTCTATGTCAAGAACCACAAAATATTTTTATACTCGTTAGTACAACATTTTAAGAAACTATTTTTCTAATGAAAAAAACACACCTTTTTTTCATTTGAGAGGAGACAAAAACACCTATAATGAAAGAGAAGGCTACAACGTATCAACATATCTCAACAGATTCCACATTAAAATCTAAATTTAAGCAAGAACAGCCTCTAAATTTTTAGCTGCACATTTTTGTAGAATACATAGGATTTCTGCCATGGTTATAAACATTTTAATGCCATTCAGAACAATGTATTTAAATCAAAAATATTTCTCTTAATAAGATTGGCTACAAAAACAAAATATAAAAACAAATTAAATGCAGAATATGTGATGTAACAGCAGATAATTTCAATATACCTAGACTTTAAAAACTTGAGTAAAAAAAGTACACACATCCCAGGTACTGAATGTAATGCATGGGACATTTTGATCACAAATTAATATTTTCAATGAGTAAATTATATTAAAATCTTTTAATAAAAAATACAATACTTTGTCTTTATATTAAGTACCTATAACATGTTGACCTACTTTAAATATTATTTTGATATACATTCTTTTTAAGTATGTATGTGAAATTGGGTTCCCCGGAAACACCTTATGGTTCGAAAGGTTTAATGATTCGAAAAAAGTTTGAAGACTATGGCTGTAATGCAATAGTTGCAACCAAAAAAAAAGAAAAAAATTGCAACAAGTTTCTAGAACATTCACTAACACGTATTTGAAAGCAGTTTTCTTCCACATTATTCTGGCAAAATATTATGCCAACATTTATATTTACAGATAATTACTGCCCTTCAAATAAATTTATTAAGATGTCTCTTCACAAATAAATGATAACAATGGCAGAAATAGAAATGATACAAGTGAAAAGATGAAGTTTTTAACTGTATCACTCTAACTCACTACAATTGTCACTTTAAAAATTCTTTTTATATTTCTATCAATATAGATTAGATACAAATGATCTTAAACAGCAGAGAAAATGTATCATAATTGTTAACTTTCATGCAAACTGCACTCACATTTTATTAGAATTAACTTAAATATAACTTGGTATACATGAAAATCACCTTTAAATTGATGAAACTCATCACTAGCAAAATGTATTACTCCTAAAAGAAAAGAAAAACCACATCAATATAATGCATAAGCTGAAATTTAATTAATCCTAACAATAAAGTAATAAAAGATTTGTTTAAGAGATAGCCTTACCTTTGATACTGAAGAAAACTTTTAAAAAAAATTGTAGAATATATGTGACATAAAAAACATTTTGCAGAAAGAAACCTTAATTTTTTTTAACTTAAATTATAAATCGAAAATAATTTTTTTCCCTTACAAGAATTGCATAAATATTTTTTCCATATATTTTGCTTCTGTTTCATCATAACTCATGATAAACATGACATTCAATCTCACTAACAAAATATTAATCTGAAGCATCAAATATCAATAAAAATGCCAGTCTAACAACTTTCATGATTAGCATACACACAAAAATTACAAATAAAATATTAGAATACATTTTTTGGTAACAATGAAATTTCTGAATTAAAGCAGCATGTTATGTTTTAGTTCAAAAAACCTTTCCCAACTTTTAAAAAGAAAAATTAACTGACTTATCAAGTTACTAAGAGAACCAGAAATGCAAATTTTATTATCAAAAAAAGATTTGTTCTAAATGTAATCTGTTTATGAGCACTCTTCATTTACATGTCACTCTGACACGCATTAAAAAAAGAATTTCCTAAAACCAAAAGGAAAAAAAGAAAAGGAAAGACAATTATAAAACATGAATGTTAATTCAAATTTAAAGAAAAAGAATAATTCATAATTTTTACAAAAGAAGGAATAATGTCTCATTAAAAAGCTCATTTTCTAAGTATTTTGTAAGTAGAAAAAATTCTCTAGATATAAAACAATAAATTTAAAAAAAATATTTTTATTCCAAAATATATTTAAGATATTTATTTCAACACAATATTTCAAAAAGTGAGCACATTTTTAATGTATTATAAATAGTTTTAAAATCTATATGTAATCCAAGATGTCACATACATTATTCATTAATGATTTTTTTTAAAGATTCACAGAAAATAAAAAAATTATTAAAGAGATGCTTATAGCATAAAATTAAAACTTGATTGTTGTATAAATCATTTAATTTTTCATACCTTTAATTAAATGCAATGAATGTACTGTTATAAAATTTTCAAGAGGTACAGCTCTTTTAAAACGAACATGTCTTTACTAGATTAGGTTACACATAAGACCCTTTTGAAAGCTTAGAAAATTACTTTTTATTTTGCTTATGACTCTTTACTTGTTTCTTTATGTGCTAGAGAAAGAACTTAATATAACCTTTACATAATTAAGGGAGAAAGCAAATATAAAACACGATGTTCCACAAAATTGTGATTAGTTAATATAGATCTAACATTTAAAATAAATTATACTTTTTATGTAAGCATATATTTTAAAGCATTTGATTTTCTTAGTGACATAAATGCTCAATTAATAAATGTAAATTATTATATAGTTTCTATAAAATTCATCATTAATAGTCATAATTAAGAAAATTAAATTTTTTTGGAACAAAGGGAATACAACTTGATAAAAACAAATGTTTATGAAGGAGTTCAAGTTCCATAACAAAGAATTCAAAGATATCTCTTGAATGATACTTAAATTGTTCTAAAATGCATTCCAGAAGAATTTAATTCGACCTTAAATGTCTATTTATTTTATAATGTATGTTTATTTTTGAATAAGGAACCGTGAAACTTGTATTAACGAATAAAAAAACTTTTTCCGAAATGGTTCCCTGGCAATTCTATTCAAATGACGAGAAAAATTGATCACAAAAGAAAAAACACAAAAACATTTTAAAATTTAAAATATTTATTTAAATTGATGATGAATTTCAATACAACATGAAAGCAAAAGTCGTTACGGAAATTTTCATTTAATACGAATCCCGTTATCTTGTCGTAAAGAATGGATAATTTTACGATATGTTCCGCGGTTTTGAACGATATTCGAACAATGCAACAGTCAATATTGGTGGCTAAAAATGTGGCTTTCCAATTTAATTTGATTTGCATAACCAAATACGAATATGTGTCCCCAGTACATACACAAAACAATAAATTATGCAAATAATGGAAGGAAACATGAAGCACATGTCAACAGCATGTTATAATTATGAAACAAATGGTATCAATATATCACAAATCGTTCAATCCCATTATGACATCATATTACTTAAAAGCACTGCATTACTAATTACAATAATGTTATCTCCTACGAAGCGTCTTAGTACAAATCAACCTATCAGCAGACAGCCGGTCCAAACACCTTTTCCGATCATACATATTACCAAAAATTAAGAACAGTTATGAAGTATGATAAGGCATTATTAAAAAAGTGAGAAATATTTACAAAAAGTAGAAATCGAACTTACAGCCTGCAGTCAATAATAAAAAAAAAAATGTGTTCAATGTTAGTATTAAAAAAAATGCTCATATGAATCGGGTCGCGCCACCTTTCATGGCCAAATGCTTAGAGTCCTTGCCCACCGCACTATAAATTATGATAATATCCGATGTCTGCACAAAATCACATGCGCTTTCTGTTTACTTTGTAATGCAAGAAATGATGATGCTCTGATGATCAATTATTAATACAAATGTTTTCTACAAAAAATATAACTAGTAAAAATAATAAACAACTTTTTTCTTTAGAGAAGCGTTACTCACCCTTTGTTGGGACGTCCAGTTAAGGGGTAATATAAAAATTTATAATACGCCCAACTTTGGAATTTCATCAATTAATCAGATTTAAATTCAAAACTAAAGTCAATGCAATCACAAGTTCAAACCAAATGAAGATTTTGAGAGAAACACTTAAATTTGTGATATCAAAACATATATAAACATTTAAAAATTCACGCCAACAGTTTGTTTACATACACAGTCCCTCGTGCATGTTTCTACAATATTCGTCCGCAAATAGAAATGAGTCCTTTTGAAATTTATACATTTTAATAATTCTCCGTATTATTGTTACATTTAAACATTAAGAGTAAAACAAAATAATTCATTACAATTTCCACTTTTGTTCTGAAGCTTTTATGTAGAGTAAGTAATGAAAAATTATAATCATTACAGTAAGGCCTGGGCGTATGAAGAATACTGAATAGTAATGTAAACATTAGGGGTGGTATCATTTGGATGTTGTGTATGTTATGGAGGCAGTGGATCTAGAAGAGAACGCACGATTTAATGAGGTAGCATAAATTTATGTATTATTAGATTAATATCTGAATGCGCGGAGAGGGAAATTGCATTAAATGATCTCGAACTACTCTTGTTTGGAAAACTTAAAAGAAGTGTTTATCATTGCTATTTTTTGGAAATGTAATATTTATTAAATTATGACAGGTTTTGGTATCATGTGATTTGTTTGTACACTATTTTAATTTTTTGTGGATAAATTTTAAGCTAGCGGAATTTAGTGCCCAACTTCAGATAACATTCGTGAATAAATGTCGACTCAGTAGCATTTAATGTAACTATTAAAGATAAATCTAAAACATTCCGTTAATTACACTAGTCTGTGTTTTCATTTATTTCAAAATAAATAATTACAAGGTAAATTATTCGATGAAAGTTTTTATGCTTTAATTTATTCATAAAATTAATTTGTGTTATAATAATGTATAATATTGATTTTACCCATATGAACTATTCAATTTTAAAGGTTTTTGTTCGCGTGATTGTTTTATATATGTTATATACGTTATGTTTCTCTGCACGCGTATTTTTCAAAAGTTCAAAAATACGTTCATGAAAGAATTCATTCTGAGTGAAAAGCAAAAGAAAAAAAAAGTACACAACATGTATTCGATTATTTTATACTGTATTTAAAGAAAACTTGTTTGTTTGATACAAACCTAAATCTCTGTTTTGGAAAATTGATTTATGTAAAGAATATTACATATGTTGAAAGAAAAAAAGTTTGCAAATCATTTTATTCTTTTCTTCCTTAAATAAGATGTAAAAATGGTATGAAAAACCTGTTTCAGAGAAAAGAATTTTTGTAGTAATTATTTTTACATGAATTGATAATTTTATTTAAAGAAAAACTATATTTGTACTATATTTACTATTAAAACTATTGAGTAAAATAAAGTTTTTACAAAATATGAATTTCATGTTAATGTTAGGAGAAATAATTTTTTTTTTTATTATTTAACAAAATTAAAATGTGTGATATTGTTCCAATGTGAACTGGAAATTGTTAGATGAGACCCTGTGTTATACTGGAGGCATTTATATTGTCATAGAATATTTAAGGTACAATATATTAATATTCAGTTACATAATTATCCAATAAAAAACACATCAATTATTCCTTTTTTGTATAATTACCAAATTTAAAAAAACATTAAAAAAATATCTTAATAAAAAAGTATATAAGTAATTATGTATTTAAAATTTGTTCTTTTTTTTTATTCTAATATTTTTAGTCTGATTTTACCTAAAATTATAAATGGATATGTAGATTATCAAAAATTATCTTTTGATATTAGCTGTATTTTTATCAGTTTTTAAAACTATTTTCCTATTGAAAATTCTATTTGAATTTTTTAGATGAATGAATTGGAAGAAGAAACTTCAGATTCTGATGATACTGAAGAGGTATTTAATTTTACTGTCACAAAAAAATTCTTAAAAAACAGATTCTTTGTTGTTGTTTTTTTATTGTTTCATTAGTATCATTTGCAAAAGATACATTTTTTTAAAAAAATGCTTCGGTTCATGTAATTTAATAGACCAGATTTTGTTTTTGTTACTTGGAAGGTATTAAGTATTTAAATTTTGATGCTAATTGTGTTATTTTTCATTACTGTTTAAATAAAGCTTGCATTATTTAGCTAAAAAACAATACAACTAAATTCTGAATGATTCTTGAAATGTGTAAACTATATTTTACAGAATATTTCTCCTATTGCACTGATATTAAGAAAATCAATATAATTTCTTTGTAAAACTTTGAATGTAAAATTATTCTAAAATTTTTTGGTAATTGCATATTATCACAACCATATGGGGGGGGGGACATTATTTGAAAGGAAGCACATGGTTGCTAATTCAGCACATGCATTACATATGAAATTGAGGTTGCCAACTTGGTGAGTTGTTTTTAACATTGGCATTGTTGCAATAGTATGTAAATACTGATTTTTTTTTGCAAATTTTATTATGTAATTTTTAAATTTATCAAAAGTTTTCATCATTCTTAGAATTTTGTAAAAATTTTATTTCAATAGGAAATTGAACCAAAGCTTTGTTATGAGAGATTAAGTAATGATGTTCCAAATATTCTGAAGAAGGATGCTGCTAGTTGCATTGCTGTTCACACAAAGGTTGAAAATTATTTACCAATATTTCTCACTTTTATGTTTTTGAAACTAATATTTCTAGTTTTCATGATCAATCAATAAAATTAAAATTTTTAAGTAACTTTCTAAGCAATATTTGTTTTAAAGTTTATTAAAAAAAAGTAATTTTAAAAAATCTCTTTAAAATTGTTTTAAATAGATTAAAATTTATTGATTCATAAATATGTTACATAAATTTTCACTGTTTATGGTTTAACTGATTGAGTGAGAAAGGTGTGAAATTTCTCCATTGTAATAAATTAGATTTTTAACATGCGCTCTCCTTCTTGATTCTAATTTTATTTTTTATTTTTGTTTAAGTTCTTAGCATTAGGTACTCATCTTGGAGTAATTCATATTCTTGATCATCAAGGGAATAACATTAGAAATAAAGAATTATTATTGGTATGTATTATAAATATCCAGTATTTTATAAAATTATTTATTTAATATTTACACATTTTAGTTGTAATTTTATAAATTTATTTTGAAGAAGGATGAAAATATTTATCATAAATTCCAGCGTATAATGTGCACTTTTAACACAAAAACTCGTAATTATACTCCAGGTATGAAAAGGATAGCTTCAAAAATATAAAAAAAAAGAGTTGATCATAAAAAAAACTAGACTTCTACATAGATCAAAACACTGTTTATTTTTAAAAAATCTACATGCCTAATGAACTTAAATGGTTGTAATTGTTGAAGTATACTATTTTTTAAAAATCTTGAAATAATACCTCCAATAAATTACTTCAAAACATAATAGAATTGCACACATACATTTCAGGTTCCTTCGGAGAAAAAAAAGGGTGTGCATTATACAGCAAATATACCTAAAAATTAAAAATGAAACTTGAAAGTATAGATGTTTTATGCACTGGGTTTTACGGTATCTGGGCATAAATAGTAGCTATATATATATTGTCGATTTCGGTAAAAAGTTTCTTTTCACTTAACACATGGCATACATTCTCAAAAAAAAAAAAAATTATATTTAGAACTAATATTTGTGTAATTATTACAAAGTTACTAACATCTCTTGTTTCTTGTTGTTCTTATAACTTAAATCATTCATAGATTAAGCTTTTCATTAAAAAATGTATTTCAGCATGTCACAACTGTAAATCAAATTAGCATTGAAGATAAGGGAGATTATCTTGCATCTTGTTCCAATGATGGAAAGGTAAGTATTGTCAGATTTCAATTTAAGAAACTGTTTATCACAATCTATGTAATTTGATTACATTTAATCCTTAATATTTATTAAATAGGTTGCTGTTCATGGCTTATACTCTTCAGATCTCAATACTTCACTCACCATTGAACGTCCTGTTCGCTCTGTTGCTTTAGATCCAAATTTTTCAAAATCAAGTGCAAATCGAAGGTTTATTATAGGCGAAGATAAGGTAGCATTTCTTCACAATGACATTAACATACTTTTGATATTTGTGTGAATAAATAGTTTTTTCGAATTTTTTCATAAAACAAAATGTACAGTAATTTCCCCATTTTTTTTATTTACTTTTTCTTCCTTAATCTACCAGGTCCCATATATCACCACCTGCCATATAGAAGGGGTGGATTCATGTTATATCTATCAAACCCAAAATCTTCCTGTTGGCATAGTGGGATAGTTTAGAGAGCAGGGTGTGAGCTCGGGTGTTGTCCTTGTCACTTGACCGAGGTCTGTCACTGATAGCCCTTGTGTTGCTTTATAGTGTGGCATTGATTTCAATGTCTCCCTCAGATGTCACTATGCCTTATATGAAAACACTAAAGATTCCTCAGTGTAATTTATTCTGTAATTACATAGATTTATCTGCAGTTCTAACATATATATTTGTAACAAATTAAAAATTAAGGAAATCTATAAATCATAGCATTTCAACAGAGAAAATACATTTCCATTTCATTCAGGGTTTTATTTGTTTATGCTGCATTCTTAGAAACAGTCATCCATGTCAGTGGTGAAATTACTTATATATGTTGAATAAAAATTAATCATATCAATTTTGAAATTTTTATAATTATATCATTTCTCTAAATATTATTGGAAGATAACACTTTTAGAAAAATCTGGGCAAGAATATTATGAATATTAATATAAATATTAACATTTTTGTACATTTAATGAATGTAATATTTATAAATGTAAAAAATGCCTTGATGACAGCCTTTTAATTTAAAATAATTCCGAAGATAATGAGTATTTTATTGCACTGGACAAAAATAAGTTTAAAACATTAACCCATTAATAATTGAAATAATACTTGCTATGCTGGAATAAATAAAATTTTGATATGTATTTGCAATATAGGTCTTTAATGAATAAGAAATATATAATAAGTGCAAATGTTGGAATAAAATAACAGAACTAAATTTTTGAACATGAGTATAGTATTAACCAGAAAATATATTTTTTACAGGTTGTTTTGTATGAGCGTCAATTTTTAACTGGATACAAACCCAATGTTTTATATCAAGGAGAAGGAGCTATAAGAAGTATTAAGTGGAAAGACAGATTTGTAGTTTGGTCCAGTGATAAGGTATCTCTCTCTCTCTCTGTTCCTATAACTTGTAAATCTGTGGTAACATCTTGGAGCCTTACATTTTTACTTTATTGTTTCAAATACATATAAATTTATCTTATTGTACATTTGTTTGATTTTTTACTAAGCATCGTTTTTTCAAAATTTCATGAATTTTATTGTTTATGAAATCTGAATCTGTATAAACTTAATTTAATTTAGTTTTGTGAATTAAGTTCTATTAAGTTTGATTTTTTCAAAGAAAGAGTCTGTGATTAGTTTAACTTCTATATATTTCTTTTCCTAGAGAGATTTGAAAAGCAACTTTAACTTTTCACAAATAATCATCCATCTTTCATTTAAAATCAAAATTTTAAAAAATGCAAATAATTATATTTTTAAGAATTTTGTCGAAGATTAGAACTTAGTACCTTCTGATTCGTAAGTATGTAACATACCACTAGACAAAAGTTTTCACCCCTGTCCGGAGGCTGTTACTGGCTTATTTAGATACTGCCTCAGTACTCCCCCACCAGTGAGTTGGCAGAGACGAGAACAAACCATATATTTGTTAAGACGAGTGTGTGAGTTGTTGTTGTTAATTGGAGGCATTGCGTTAAGTGAGTCTGATGACTTTGCTCTTTTTGCGGGTAGATGGCACCATGACACATCAGAAGGTTTTTAATTTTTTTCTTTTCAGCCAAGGTCACTAATGTCAGAGGATTAGAACTCGGTACCTTCTGATTTGTAAGCAGGTAACATACCACTCCTCACCGGAGAGAGTCTGTTTCTGGCTTATTTAGATACCACCACAATTTTAAACTTTGAAATGAATATGGTAGGAATTGTAATTAAATTTTTAACTTCATTGAGAAAGTAAATTTGACATAAATTACTAATATTAAATTAATATATAATGTGTTATATAGTTGTATTTTTAAGTACTTCAGTAAATAACATGCTATGTAGTAAGTATTATACTTTGGCTTAGTAAAATATATTTCTGAAATTCTCAATAAAAAGTTTCTCACACATTGTTTTTATTTTTCAGACTGTTCGAGTCTATGATATAGGTTCTAATAGAACAATTACAGTAATTCAGAGAGATCATGATCCATCGTTAGTAATCTTTTCATAAATTGCCTTGAGTTGATTTTTTAGTTTATTATTTATGTGATATTCATTATGAAACATAATGAAAAATTAATTTTTCTCTCTAATGTATTTTTAAAAATTATTATATCTATGTATTATAACATTTTATTATATTATTTAACATTACTTAAAACAGCTTTTTAATAAATCAGTCTGCTATTCCCTTTTTAAAATGCATTATATAAATAACATTTGTTTCAATTACTTTTTTAAAAAATTTTATGATATATTTGACTTAATTTTAGGAATAACTTATCTATTTTACGTGAAACTATTCTTTAAAAAAATGTTAACATAGAAAAATTAATTATTTGTATTTATTTATTTCTAAATTTTATGCATTTCATATTATGCCTTTTGGTACTTACGTATTATCACAAACAATCCCCAATGTTCAAGATAACTCAAGTAGACAACCCCAATATCGCGTGTGTTGTATGTGCTGAGTTGGCAATCATGTGTTTCATTTCATATAATGTCGCCAATAGGTTGCAATAATGTATTCCTATCTTTTCTATTAATATTGCAATTCATTCTTAATTTTTATATTTGCAATTAAGCTAAACTCAGTGGTGCAACAGCCCATGAGGTCCAAGGCCTACTGCCCCATCTCTGTTTTCCTGACCTTGGGCACTGAGGTAGATAGCAGATATTCCAGCCATGTGGTCAGTCTGATGTGATATTTGTAATTAGTTGCAATAAAATGTACTAAATAATTTCACAGAAACTGTCAAAAAATATACACTAGTTTGTCAAATACTCTTTAAATTTGAATTATTAAGATAGCTTAATAAGTTACATTTTTCATCTATAATTTAGCATTAAAAGCCTTTCTTTCATGATTTCATTTGAGTAATGTAAAAACTTCTGCATTTTAGGAAGTATGATTATGAAATTAATAAATATTGTAATTTAATTGTATGTGTTTTAATTAATTACAATTATTCTATAGATTACGAAGTGATTTGTATCGATGTAACCTTTATTGGAAAGACAATTCAACCTTATTGATTGGTTGGGCAAATAGTGTCAAAGTTTGCCAAGTTGTCCCTTCAGAAGCTCCTAAAGCCGTTGCCTTAACATCACTCAAAGATCAATCTGTTCCACCAAGGTTTTATGTAAAAATTAGTGAGTTTTTTTATGTTAATCAAACAAGTAGAAACATGTTTATTGATAAATGTGAAAAATATATTTGTGAACAAAATTTCCATGGTTTTTTACTTAACACATCCTTATAAATTTTTTATAATAAATTTAAAACTCTTTTAAAAAAATAGATTTGATAAATATGTGCCGCATAATATATTTTGAATAATTTAAATAATATTCAGTAGTTATGTATTAGCATCACCACATCAAAATTTGCACCACGTGAATTGCGTCATATCAAAACAACAAAGATTCTCTTGTATTATATTTAAAGAAAAAGGATTCTCATGGTGCAATTTTGGCTACAATGATGCTAACACTTTAGTACCTAATATTCTTATCAACTTATTTAAAAATTTATCATAAACAAACAATCTTTTTTTTATGAATGAAAATGAAGATTAAAAAAAGGAATGGGGTCTGTCTTATTACAAAAAGTAGATATAATTTTGTATGAATAGAAAAATATCTTGGAATAAAATAAAGTTAAGATAAAACAATTAAAGATATAGTAAAACTTGTATAATTTAGACACCAAAGGATTGGTATAAAATACTTTAGAGAAGGGGTTAACATTTGTAAATGAACTTTTACACGGCATAAGAGAATATTTAGGGAAAATTGAAACAAATTATTACATTAAAATTTAGTTTATTTTTTTATCATAGCTTGAACATTTTTTTGAGAATAATATCATATAAACAAATTTTACACTGTTATACTTTTAAACTTACTCATTCTATATATAAAATGCAATTACTTTTTTTAGCTTCCATATTCAATACAGATTTCTTCATTTGTGGAATATCCTCTTTTGGTGCTGCTTTAGTTGTCCTTACTGTTGCCAAAACAGATGTGAGTAATATGTCATAAAATAATAAATATTTAAATAATCTAATGCATTATATTTTTAAAAGAAAAAATGGGAGACCCATAGTCACACAAATATGCACTAAAGTAGTTTTCTTTCATAACAGGATAAAATTGCTATAATTTATAAAAAAAAATTTTTAAGGATATTACAACCACTCCATCCTCCTTGCAGTACAGATTTTTCATTGTGAATTTGGGTCAAATTTTAGTTTTTGTATACTTTTTACTATAAAGTTCCTGACTAATTGAATTTTTTTAAATGCCTTTTTAGTTTAAAATATATTTTAACATCCAACAAAATCTTATTTGAATATTTAAAAGGTGAATGTAAAAAAACAAAATTAATTAATTGCTCATTTTTTTTCCAATTCCCACTATTAGCTCACACTCTCTCTGTATTTATCTATACAAATAAATAAAATTGAAGTGTCTGTTTGTAATTTCAAATTAGCAGCTTTTTACTTAATGCACTAAAAGTATATACAGTACTCATAACAAAAAACAAATTTTTAAAATTTTTGTCTGTCTGTTTGTTCCGGCTAATCTCGGAAACGGCTGGTGCGATTTTAAAAATTCTTTCACTAATGGAAAGCTACATTAACGGGGAGTAACATAGGCTATATTTTATTCCCGTATTCTTATGGGAACAGAAACTATACGGGTGAACGTGAAACTGAATGCCAAGATGAACGCCAAGCTGAGCTAATGAAGTCGTTGTTTTGGTTACTGGCGACCGATGCTCTTCATGAGACATAATAGTGTTACACGCACATGATAATACGCTGACACGTGCCATAATTTTTTTTTTATGATAGTTATCTCACTGTTCAGTTAAGTAGAGTATCTGCTGTTTCGGATGTACTTTTAAAAATAATTAATCAAGGCTTCATAAGCAAAAAGCAATGCAAGAAACAAAAAATTGATAAGTTTTACGGTTAGTTTTAATCCTTTCTTTTTTTTTATTTACATTTTTAGTCACATTTAAACAATAGTTATTATAATCCCAATCTATATCTATACAAATAAATAAAATTGAAGTGTCTGTTTGTAATTTCAAATTAGCAGCAATTGTTTACGGGGGCGGGGGTTTAAGGGGCGTTAGAAATTCCGATTTTTAAGTTGACGTACAGTCTTGAAACTTAGTAAATAGATTCCTCTCATAGGGTAGAGATACGCTACAAAATGGGTTTCATGAAAATTGCCCTCAAGTGGTGTTGCGGGACTTAAGGGGCATTATAGATAATTATTTCCATTTTTAAACTATTAGACGCACAGTCTTTATATTTGATAAGTAGATTTCTTTTATAGAGTAGAGATCAGCTATAAGAAGGTTTTGTGAAAACAGACCTCTAAATGGTGTTGGGGGGGATTTAGTGGCGTACTAGATAAATATTTTCGTTTTTAAACTACTTCACCCCCCTGCTTGAAAATTGGTAGGAATGTTTCTTTCATGGAGTAAATATCCGCTACAAAACAGGTTTGGGAAAAATTGACCCCCAAGGGGTGTTAAGGGCAGATATAAGTAATTATTTCTATTTTTAAACTATTAGACGCACAGTTTGAAATTTGGTAAGCAGATTCCTCTCATAGGATAGAGATACACTACAAAATGTGTTTTGTGAAAATCGAACCCTAGGCCGCATTGCGGGGGTTCAAGGGGCGTTATTGATAAATTTTTTTTGCATTTTTAATTTATTGGACGCACAGTCTTCAAATTTTGCTAAGCAGATTCCTTTCATAGTGTGCAATTCCCCTACAAAATTGGTTTTGTGAAAACAGACCCAGAAATGGCGTTGCGGGGGCTCAAGTGGTGTTATAGATAATTATCCCCATTTTTAAACTATTAGACGTATAGTCTTGAAATTTGATAAGCAGATTCCTTTCGTAAAGTAGAGAACCGCTACAAAATGGGTTTCGCGAATATGAACTACCAAGTTTAATTTTGGGAGATTAAGAGACGTAATTGATAAATATTTCCATTTTAAACTATTTGATCATCCTGCTTGAAAATTGGTAGGCATGTTCCTTTCATGGAGTAGAGTTCCTCTAACAAAGAGTAAAACGAAAATTGACCCCCAAGGAGGGTTGCGAGGGGTCAAGAGGAGTTACAGAAAAAAATTCCTGTTTTTAATTGTTAGACCCATATACTTGAAATTTATTAAGCATGTTTCTTTTGTTGAATAGGGATCCACTAAGAATGTATTTTAAGCAAATCAAGTTCTGGGGGGGTGCAGGGGGTTACTGGGACGTATTGACGGAAAAAATTACTTTTTTCGAGCTACAAGGACTATAATAATGAAATTTGGTTTGCATTTTTCTTTTGTTGAGTTGAAATCCGCTAAGAGCGGTTATTTCGAAAAACGGCTCTCAACGGGATTACGGGGATATTGATAGTAAAACTTTTTTTTTTTCCTGTTAGATTTAGACTTGAAATTTGGCTTGCATGTTCAATTTACGGAGTAGAGATCCACCGAAAATTGGTTTTGCAGGAATCCACTTGGTTTTTGGGTTACGAAAGAGCAAACATCATTCTATGCTTCAATTTTAGAGATTTTTAGAAAACACAAATTAGATGAGTTCTGCCCCTTTTTTTTTATCAACAGGCGACAGTTACAGGTATAAGTATATTTTTCAATACAATCGAATTCTTAATGCAGGACTTAGATATCAATAATTTATACATATATATAAGCAGTAAAAATTTGTAAAACATCATGAAATTCCCAGCTAAGCGGGCGGGTAACAGCTAGTCTAATATATAAAATTCTCGTGTCACAGTATTTGTAGCCAAACTCCTCCGAAACGACTTGACCAAATCTTGCGAAATTTTGTGCGTATATTCAGTAGGTCTGAGAATAGGACGTAAAATATTTTTCATTCCGATATTGCAATTAGTTAAAAAGATATTAATTAAAAACCTTAAAATGCCTAATTGTTTTAGTCCTGCAGGTTGCTTACTTGGCAGAACTTCCATTCCGTTTCGGCCGAGCGGTGATCCAACGTTTTCCACCATCTTAAAATTGCCATCCAATTTTTACTGTTGAAATCAGACAAAAAATAATTACAGAATCGGAAAGATCATTTATTTCGCCACAATGCGGTATAATTTTTTTTGCAAAATAATGATATTTTCTATTTTTTAAAAAGGGTTAATACCGATGCGTTTTTATGCAAATTGTTTCTAAATTGTTGTGTATGAATTTGTTTTTGTGTTATTAAAACGATATTCTACACTAAATAACTTCAAGCCTTTCTCTTTTAGATACAGTCATTTAAAAATAAAATTCCCTAAACCTTTTTTTCAAAGATTTTTCAAAAAATACTCAAAATTTTAACTTAACATTGAATAACTTTGTCATTTATGAAGATAATCGCACGAAACTTTATTTCCGTGTGTAAATGAATGTTATCCGTTATCTGTACGAAGATTGAAAAAATTGCTTAAAAATTACAGATTTAAAAAAAAAATTGTGATTTTCGTAAAAAACCGTTTTTGCAAGAAATAATTTAAACAGTATTTTTTGTTCATTTTTTTTATTTAAAAGTACTTTATTTTTGCAATTTATTTGTGAAGTTTGAAAGCATTAACTTAAAAATTATGCCCTAAAAATAATAAAAAATACGTGATTTTACAGTTAGGCAAACCTTGGAGTCGAAAAATAGTTTTGCGCCAAAGACCTTTGAACTGTTTAACCATCGACCGCATCTAACTCAAGGATTACACTAAAAAGTTCTGCCTTAAACAGGGGGAAATCAGTAAATTTGGCAAGTAAAAAAAAATGCGAGTGAAAAAGTTATTTTTGCTTCAATTTTCGTCATTTTTTCTTTAGATAATTTTCAAAATTAAATCATTATAGATGTAAGATCATTAAGATGACAAAATGTATTAAATACATTTCTGAGGCTCATTTAAAATATTTATCAGTGTCAAAATTTTTGTTCTCTTTCATAAAACATATAGTTAGTTCACTTTAAAATAATGCCTAATGTATAAATCTTTTTTTGACACATAATTTCATAATAAAAACCAAAATTTGCCCATTTCGAAATTTTTTTTGAATTATTCAGTTAAATAAGCTTAACTTCCTTAGAAAAAAATAAAAGCTATGTTCAAATGAAAAATTCTTCATTATTAATTGTGTGTTATTAATATATCAAAAATAACTAAATTGGCATGTCACAATGAATTGTTAAATGAATATTTTTAATCAATATTAGTATAAAATAATTAATTTTGTTTTGTATTTTGTGATTTCTTCTAAAATGAATAAATATAGATGAATTTAAATGAAAACGATTTTTAAAAAGTTCATTGATCATTTAGAATCAGTGATTAAAAAAATAAAATGTCAAAAACTATCTTTTTTTTTAAATAATTTTTTTAAAAACCTTTTTTTTTTACAAAACAATGATATTTTGCATATTTTATGATTTTTTTCTAAACTGAATCAAAATCATTGTGTTTAAATAAAATTGATTTTTAAAACTTTTAGAATCAGTGATTTAAAAAATAAAAAGCCAAAAACTTTTTTTGAACAAATTTTAACAAAACACTCAAAATACTTAAAATAATCATTTAATAATTTCTTCTTTTATAAAGATAATTGCATGAAACTTTTTCCCCGTGTGTCGAACATTTCAAAATATCCTCACAATTTTACTTCAAGATTTAAAATAGTAGTAAAATTTTGTAATTTGAAAAATTTCTACATTTCGGTCTTTTTTCAGCATACAACTATTTTTAAAAAGGCTAAATTTTCGTTTCCGGGGACTAAAAAATTTCACGAAAGAATTGAAAAGTGAGTGAGTGATTTATAAATTCTCACTGTTCGCCTATTCGAGGGTTTTTAGCGACAGACCTCGAAATTTTCAACCATGGTCAAGTGACGAGGACGACACCCAAGCTTTTACCCACCTCTCCTAAGTACCACACCACACCAACGCAAGAACAAATTTCGAAAAAGGGAGTTTTAATGTCATAGTTAAAGAAATCACTCACATTGCGCATACACACACATAAGTGCTATCGTCCTGAGGGAAACAGGAAATTTCCATAGTGATTAAGTTATTCACTGGTAAAAGCCCATGCAACACCGGGCTAAGTGGAGAAGAAAGAAACAATGAAGTAAAAGTAATTTTGAGGAATAATATTGTAAGTGCTGATTTTGTGAAGAGAAGGGAAAATGTTAAACGAGAAAGCCATGACACGCACTCACGGGCCATATACTCACACTTAACACTTGATGTTAATATAGTTTTTTAAATATTAATTCTGTAATTACTAGTTAATTAATTAAATTGAATTAATTACTGGTTTTTATGTCACCTAGATATATCTCCATTGTTGTAACAATGTAACTGTTAAAACAATGACAAAAGTTGGCATCAGAAACCAGTTTTTCAGCCAAACTGGGTGTGCATTATTACAACAATGCAGACAAATCATGCTCTTTTTTTCAATTCCTACTATTAGTTTGCTCTTTCCCTATAGATATAATTTCATTCATCCATTCAAAGTAGGAATTGAATTTGGAATTTAAAAATAATTTATATATTACTTGTTTGTAACTTTATTATGATTCAGTGATGAAAAATGTTTAAATTTATAATTTGAATCTTGTCTTTTTTACTTTTGTTTATATGTTAAATTAAATTTAGCTTTGATCTATGCCAAAAAGGCAAAAAATTAAAATGATTGTATTTTTTAATGGTTATTGATTACTTCATTTTGAGGCTTTTTGAAAAATAATCTATGAAATAATTTTGAAGTTTTTAATGAGTTATCTTATTAGAAATTAAATATGTGATAAATGATTTTTGTCATTATAGGATCCTGTGAGTATTGGCTCTAGACCTCAGTTTAGAGTACTGGAAACACATGGAGAGGAATATTCCCTTATACTTAGTGATATTCTTACTTTACGTGGCTATCAGGAATACAGATGCAATGATTATCATTTAGGTATGATGCAGATAATTAATGAAGTTCAAGTTATGTTTGTGGATTATTTAGTTATAATAACTATGACAATTTGTAGTTTTAAATGTTAGTAGTAAATATATGAAAAAAGTGAACATTTACTGTGACTGCTTGTAAATTTTTAAAGAACAATTGAACTTTTTATTCTATTGTTGTACAGTAATACCTCGACTTATGTTACCCAGGACTTACGCGATTTCAGAGTTACACAATTTTCAAATCTCAACAATTTGTCTTTTTTTTTTATGCTTTACTGAAACTTAGGCTGAATTTTTGCTAGAACCTGAAGAAATTGGTAACTTGACTAAAAAAGTTGTTGATCTTGCTAAGCAAATAAGTTTAGAAGTGGATAGTGATGAGGTTTGAGAACTGCTGGACGCTTGCAATCTGGAGCTGACAATTGATGAGCTCGTAGAAATGCATGAGCAAGACATTGAAGAACCTGAGTCTTTAGACCCAGTTCAATCTGAAGATAGAATGACGGTCAGTAATTTGACAGAAGATCTCAGTTTAATTGAAAAGGGGTTACAAATTTTTTAAAATACATACTCCAATGAAGAGAGTAATTTTTCAACAAAACTAGAAATAAAAAAAGTCATTAGCATGCTATGAGGAAATGTTGTTAGAGAAAAAAAAAAGCTTTGATTTGGTAGAGAGACTACTTTTTTAGATTTTATGAAACCTTCTACATCAAAATAATTTTGGTTTGTGATTTTGTATTTGGTGTTATTTAGGATTTTACTAAACATTTTTTTCATTAATTATTATTTTCTTTCGTCTCTGGCCCCAACTAAAAATAATTTACATGTATTTATATGCAAAATTATACCCTGACTTTTGCGAATTCGACTTTTGGGGTTATCACTCAGTCCCACCTATCACATAAGTTCGGGGTATTACTGTGTTTATGTTGTATTGACTTTTTATTCTGTTGATGTTTGCTTCTCATTATATTCAAATAGTTGGGGTACCAGAGTGATCATAGTTGCAAACTCATGGCTGGTATTATTTCTTTTGAGTCTTGGTGTCTGTTGAGTGGCTGATGTACATTAAATCCATTTAGGCCCAAAGTTCTTGCATTGATGTGCTATGAAAATTTCGAGAGTGTATTGTTAGTTCTTCATCACTTGAGCATAGTTCAAAATGACATGGTCTGTCACCAAATTTTACAGCATGTAGAAACTATTGATTGTATTACCAAAAAAATTCTGCCAAATTAATTTCAACAAAGCTGCTGTTGTAAAGAAGCACTATATTTATAATGTTCAATTTTTATTAGCAAGTAATATTCCAATAGGAGTATTTATGTGTTGCAGGTTACTCTTCATTTAAGCCCTACAGTCTGTTGCAGGCAAAGTCTTCTCCATCTGGCTCTATCCAGCACCATAGCCCTCCATTAATTTACTCCATTTACCCTTAAATCATTTTCAATGTTATCCAGCTGCGTAATTTGTGGTCTTGAAGTCTTTTTAGATGGAAATATTATATCTATATATGTGTGACTCAACCATCTAATGTAGGATGTTTTTGCTTGTTTTACAATGTTGGGCTTGCCATATTTTTTATAAATTTCATAATTGTATAGTATTTTCCACGTGTCATTATGTTTAACTTCTCCAAAGATCTTCCTTGAGATTTCTCTTTTGACGATCAATCTTGTAACTACATTTAAGCAGGTTTATATTGTTTAGTAAACAAATGCAATGTGTGTTTTATTTAATTATACGTATGTATTTCTATGGATATATAAATAAATTCTGTATTCATTTCTAACAGTCATTAATTTATAACAGATAGCCTTGCTGATGAAGGTTTATATTTCATTCTGAGTTTGAAAGATTTTGTGGTAGCTAAACCTAGAAATGAAGATGACCATATAAAATGGCTACTTGAACATGAAAGATTTAAGGTAAAAGGGTTTGCATGCATTTTTATTATATTTAAATAAAAGCTATTCATTTAAGTACATTTTCCCTTTGATATTTTATTAAGAATATATATTCTCATAGGAAGCTGTAGAAGCAGTTTCTCAAGCAAAAGATCTGAAGGTGTACAAACTTTTGGTAAGATATGATTTTTCATATTTTCTTTGATATTTTCTACTTCCAGTAATAGAGGAATCGCCAGTTTTTATCCTCACGAAGAAATATTATTTTGTATACCTTTACCAGATGTGCTGATATTAAAATTACCAGTATGTTTAGTATTTTATTGATAAGTGTAGTATGAGGAAATAAATTCTAAAAATGTCCCAGTTTTTAAAATTGAGATTAAAAATGCTTATATGTGACAACTTTTTTTATAAAATCACAAAAATAGGCTTCAGTTTCAAATTTTAATTTAAAGAAAGGCTTGAAATCAATGCCAAAGAGGATCTTTCAATTACTTAACTGACATCCTCCCAAACATAGCTAACAATTGTAAATTTTTATAATTTTTCTCATCTTTATTACAGTAGTTCCTTGGGAATATTACTATTTATGCCATTGGTATGCATAAAATAATAAACAATGATGAGTGATAATTGGGTGACTTTGTAGTATTGATGATATTAAGTAAAAAAATTGAGTATCTGCATGTGAAATTGATATCAAATAAGCTGCATTTTGAGCTATACAAACATAGTTATACTGATTCGCAGTGACAGTATCTAATAGACTGATACCCAAGTGTACAGATCTGAGTCTAGACTGTCAATTGTGAAACTCCAAATCATTCTCATGAATTAACTGTACAACATTCACTTGTGCTGTAGCTTCAGTGCTACTTGTGGTATCTTTTGACATTTTATAGATATGGTTACTCTTGTGTTGATCTTAAAGATTAATGTCTTGTTCCTCCAACAGCAGTCAAGCTATCTCTTATCAACATGCTGGTACTCCATAATATCTTTACTGCATATTCCTACTCAGGTGTCATTGTCACATGGCCAAGTTTCAGAATTCTGAAGTCTTGTGCCAATAGCTTTAACCTGGCCTCAAAATGTGACAAGTATAAAAAAAAATCATAACAAACTGAGTGCCATTTACCAATATATCAATTTTATAATATATAATCCCCCCCCCCCCAGCTTATGAAACTCTTCCTTGACCTGGAAGGTTCTTAGGTTTATCATCATTAAAACACATAGTACAAACATGGTAGGCTACCTAGTGCAAGTACTGTTTAATACCGAAGCTCTAGAGCAAAGTTGAGGGATGTCTGGCAAAATATATGTTTGACACTTTGCATAACCTTTAACAAATATGTATCATTTTAATAAGAGATGAGTAAAGAAGTATGTATTGTAATTTTATAGTATTTCTTAAAGAAACATTCAATACAGTATTATTTTACATCTATAGTAGATACTATATTACACTGATGATGGTGTAAAGGCATTATTATTAAAAATCAATAGGAAGAAACTATTTTTTTAATAATGCATAAAATATCACAAAAATACTTTTGATCACAATAAATTGAGCTAAATTAAATTTTTAGAATAACAAACTTAAATTTATGTATGCTTGAAAATTGGTTTTGGATATTAAGAAATTAAAAAGTATTCTTATTTTTAAATTAAAATTTAAAAAATTAATAGGCTGTTCATGTGTAATAATCTTTTTTGAAACAAAAATTTATACTTAATTCTATATCTAAATATTTAGGATGTTGGCAATATGTACTTGGACCATCTACTGGAAGTTAAACAATATAATGAAGCTGCTGCTTTATGCTCAACTATATTTAAAGACAATAAAGATGTATGGGAAACAGGAATTTATAGATTTGCTGAAATTGGACAGTTGCGAGCAATAGCTTCTTATGTTCCAACAAATGGAACTGTAACTAAAACAGTTTATGAAATGATTTTGAATGAATTTTTGCAGCACGATCAAAAGGTATGTTGAGTAATCTAATGAATGTTTACTTTAAGATTTGTATAAGAACAATTGTATAATCATACCCATTTTAAAAATAATGGTACAAATATTTAATTGATATGAATTTTTGTACTTTTGAAATCAATCATTAAAATAATTCATGAAAATAGAAATTTTATCTATATATAATTTGTCCTAATGTAGTGTTTCATATTTATAGCAGTATTGAAAATGGTTTATTCTAGAATTTTAAAGGGTAAAGTAAAAGAGTTATTAAAATTACTCTAATAAATTTAAAGGACTAATGCAGTTTTAAAATTCTTGTATTTTGCAAGAACTTTTAAAATGTGTGGTAAAAAGATTATCATTAAAAAAGAATAATATACAGATGGATCCTGATTTATTGAGCCCCTATTTAACAAATTTTTCCGATTAAAATTAAATCAAAATAGTCCTGTGTAACGAATAATAAACCTCAAATTAACAAATTATTTCAACAACTGTAAAAAAAAAAATTAGTTTTTATTTTTAAAAAAATTGAATTTTTTTCAAATGTGTGTATGTGATATTTTTGTTTTGTTTTTTTGTCTGGAACAGAAAAAGACTTTTCTTTTAAGCAGCAAATTTAAACTGGAAAGGGTGCAGTCTGTAATGAGATTTTACAAGTGCAGATGAGTCATGAGTGTCATCTATCTTTTGAGTTTTGAATAGGAGAGGAAATTTCTTTATCTCATCCTTCTCCACAATGGGGGGATATTTTAAGATTTTCAGGATTATGATACATTTGATGATGGATTGCTTATCTGAGCAACTGAAGTTAAAAAATTGTTGATTTGTCAGAGCCTAATGAATAGCCATTCTGGTGTAGAAATTGATAATAAAACTCCTATAAAAACTATTTCATTTTCCGATGCTTTACATTGTTTGGATTTAAATGATACTGTATTTTCTTCTCTGCATAAAGTCGAAAAGAACTCTTTCAAATCAGGAATCAAAAAGGATTGTCAATAATATCTATTAGTCAGTACTTTAAAATTTCCAATGAACTGGTGCATAATAGCTACCTAATACTATTTTTAGTTGCTGAATAAAAAGTCTGCAATTTCTAACTATGCATTTTTTTTGTGTGTGTCAAATTGCTTATTATAAAATTTCCAGAAGGTAAGTGCAAAAAATTTGGACCCCGATTTAACGAACAAAATGTTTGGTCCAAATGAATTCGTTAAATTGGAGTCCATGCACTTTTTTTCATAAATTTAAAAAAATACACTTCAACTTTATAATAAAATGTCTTAAAATCCCAGTACAAAATTTGAAATAAAGGAAGAAAACTTCATACTTCAAAAAAAAAAAAAAATACTTTAATGCTTTAAAGAACAGATATCTCACAGATATTTTTGTAATTGTTTAAAGAATATTTTCAATATTAATTTATTTAAGTGTTTCAATTAAAAAAAGAACTTTTTATATTTGATATTATGATCTTTACATTTCCTTATTATACTTTATTAACACCCTTTTTTAAGCTTCATTTGTATACGTAATGGAATCTTTGAACTACATTTTTACTCACTTTAAAAGGTCGGATTAATTCAAAATTTTGCTCACTTATCCAGGACCAATGACAGTGCAATAATTTAATTATTTTGTTCCATTGTCCTGATTAGGATCATCAGGATTAACGATTTCCCATTTTCAGATCCCATCTCACATCTGGCGACTAAAAGATTAAGTTATAACTAAATTCTATTAACTATAAAAGTGTTTTTTCTAAACTATAATTTATTTTATAGTTTCAATTTATAGTTAACCACTTTCTCGTTGTTTTTCATATAATACCAGGCATGGCTAATGACATTTTAATCTTAAGAGTACATATAATTAAAAATAAAATCAGCATTTTTTACAAAATACTTTTCAAAAACAATATTTGTATGATTATTGTGTAAGAAATTCAATAAAGAATATTTGCTATTTTCAGGGTTTTTTAGATCTCATTCAATCATGGCCAAGTGATATTTACAGTGTACCTGCTATAATTAGTGTTGTTTTAGATCAGTGTGCTTTATATCCGCAATCAGAACTTTTATTAGAAAGTTTGAGTGAACTGTACATATATGATAAAAAATTCGATAAAGCACTTCATGTTTTAATTGAGTAAGTATTTCTCAATTTTAATTATTTCTTTCACTTGGATTCTTTAGATTTCAATTTTTAAAGTGTTATGGGTACTTTCATATTAACCACATGCCATGGGCGATTTTTGGCCAATTTCAAAAAAAAAATTGTCCTAAATATATATAGCAGTTGTCTATATAATGATATTAAACATTTTTTTTTCATTTGTAGCTTGTTTTTGCCTCAAGATAAAATAGGTTGCAATATATCTGAAAAATCCTTTGCGATTAATCACTGACATGCAGTTGATATGAAAGTAATGCATTATTTGTGTACATTTAAAATGATTAGCATTTAGAAGAATCTTGATTTCTTTTATTTAGCATTGGAAGCAAAGATAGAGTTTTTGAATTGATTCAAAATCACAATCAGTTTGCTAATATCCATGATAAATTGGAAACATTGATGAGCCTAAATCCTTCTGTGGCTACAACCATGTTCCTGAACAATGTCGAAAAAATTCCTGTGAACCTCGTTGTTTCTAAGTTGAAGCATAAAAAGAACTTACTTTATGAAGTAAATTAAATAATTTTTTATAATTTATTTTTGGTTGGGATTTCAAATACAGTAAACCATCAATAGAGTTAATTATTTTTTAAAAATTATAATTTTCAAAATACCAATATATTCAACTTTTTTTTTTATCTAGTTTAATTTCAAAATATCTTCACATATCTTTAGTAAATAAATATCGTTCATTCCAGAGTAGAAGTGCCATTATGAATGTCTTATTTGTAGTCATCAAACTCAAAATCAATCTTTCATCTTTGAATTGAGCTCCATTTAATAAAACTCAGCACAGTCTCCAAGTTATGAAGATTTAATAAATGGGTTACAAATATTAATTGTCATGCATTTGACAATATTATGTTATTTTTATTTTAAAATTAGCTTTAGTTGTAAAAGTCTAAAAAAATTTTAAAAAATCGAGGATTAATATATTTTTTTTTTTGTTTACCTAAAATAGTTCATGAAATGTTAAAACAAATGCTTCTTCCAAGGGAGTCTCTTAAACTTTGTTAACATGTTATTTTTAAAACTCAGTAGTGTTTTAAAAATAGCTTTCAAACATATTTCAAACAAACATCAATGCCATTTTAAATTTAAGTATTCAAAGTTCACAATTAAAAAAACTTATAAAAAAAATTTTTAATGTGATCTAAGTATAATATGGTAATTGTAAGAATTTTAAAACTGTTCGTTTATGTATTATATTAGAAGGATTTCTTTTAGTCACTCATGATTTTTAAAAGCAAGAAATGTCTATGCAGTTTATTCTTTATGTATTTTTTATTAATTCATCTTGGTTCATTATTCTAAAGCAATTTAACTAAAAACAAAAATTAAAATCTAATAAAATAAGAATAATTTGTAGAGAAAAATAATTTGAAAAATGTGTTTCAGTTTAATAAATATTTTTAGATCGTATATAAAAAAAAGTTTCAAAAGCAAACAATAATCCAACCATTTTATTATTATTACAGATATAACTTTATTTTTCAAATTACTGTCTACTGAAAAACATTTAATTAATATATTGAGAACATTGAATGTTTATCATAACTATTTTAAGTTATCGGAATGAAAATAACAAATGGTAGTTTCTTCCTAATGATCTGAAGCATTAATGAGCCTGATAACTGAACCCAAAGAGAATTCTTTTCTAGATTATTGGACTAGAGTGTATGTTTGATAAATAGTTCAAATCTATCCTCAAAACAGTACAAATTAACATCTGATGCTTATTTACTTTAAGTTATAATAACAGAATAAGAATTTTTTTAAGTTCCAAAATGGCATACGAGATCTATGTCTATAAATATATACACTTCTGATACAAGTTAAATATTTTTCATGTTTTATAAATATTGTAATTTTGTTTATATTCAGTGGATTTTTCACACTGCTGATAACACAGTATTTCCACAGGCACAATCAACTGATTAATAGTAACTGACTTGTAGATAAGTTAAATTGAAATAAATTGCATCAAGGTCATGATTAAGCATTATTTTTCACATCTATCAATCATTTCTAAAAAACTTAATGCGTTTCAAAACTTGTGTGTTTTTTTTCCCTTTAGAGAATATATGGATGCTATTTTTAAAGAAAATGAGCAAATTTGAAACGCATTTTATTTTATATAAAAGCATAACAATTAAGAATGTGAAAGACAGAAACAGAAATTACTATAATGATAACAAATTCAACAACTATTCAGTTTAAAGCAAAATGAACAATTTAATACATTAATAATTTGTATGGTTCTATATACTAATATAACATGTTTAATTAAAATGTTTTTAGTACCTTCATAAAGCTTTCCAAAAAGATCCTACACTTGGTGAAGAACACCATGGCCTCCTTGTAGAGCTTTATGCAGAATATGCACCTGAACAACTGTTACCATTTTTAAGGACATCTAACAATTATTCCCTAGAGCATGCTCTGAATGTATGCCAACAAAGGACTCTGATACGTGAAGTTGTTTTCCTCTTAGGTAACTTTTTTAAAAGCTTTTATTTAACTTACAATGTATGTATGTATGTATGTATGTATGTATGTATGTATGTATGTATGTAATTTGTTCGGGTGGAATCTTGCAACTCAATTTTGAAGCTGATATCTTCCTCCCATTGAGCTGAAATTTTGTATACACGTTTAGTTTGGATGACAATGCATGTTTTGACCATTTATATTCTGATATTGCAATTAATTAAAAAGATATTAATTAAAAACGTTAAACTAGTTTTGAGCGCCAACTTGGATATATCTGCATTGTTGTAATAATTTTATTGTTACAACAATGAAAAAAGTTGGCGTCGAAAATCGGTTTTCAGCCAAACTGGAATTTCATAACGTTGCGCTATTGACAGTATTAATTAACTTTGTCTAAAAAATAATTACATTTCTACAACGTAAAAACAATCTAATTTCTACAACGTATGCAATTTTTTTACAAATTTCTATCTATTTCCTTGGATTTAAATTCAAAACAAAAAAGTAGAGCTATTTTTCAAGTAGATTGGTACATTGTATACCTTTCTCAACGCTGCCAAGTTAAACTGAGATGGAGTATTGAAGAAATTCTTTAAATAATTTATCTAACTGTAATCTATGAAACTCAGACAAAAAATAATTACAGAATCGGAAAGATCATTTTTTTAATGTATCTTACCCATCAAAGAGGAATCCGCTAGGAAAACAATAAGAATATTATCTAGAAATGCAATATATTTTCGATTAAAAAATTAATTTTACAATAAAATGAAGTAATTTTTTAAAGAAATTGTCTAATTTTAAGCCTACGAGTAATTTAAATATACCTCATTTTATCACCAGTAATCTAAACACACACTACGACATGTGTCCTTAAATTTAATTACAAATAGAATCTGTTAATTTTATTTGAATTTAATTATTGATTTTTTCAAAATCAAGTTTCTAAAGATGATCTGAGCAATTAAAAAAAAAAATAGATTCTTACGTAGAAGATATTCAATGTCCAGCAAAAAATTTATCATTATTTGATAAAACTTTCTTTTTTGATTACAAAATGCGTTTTTAGTCTTAAGCATTTTATTGATTAATACAAATATTTAAATGCCTTTTGAAGTTTTTAATAAACAATTAAAATTTTCTTCTAATATGTTAGAGAAATACATCCCTTATCTTCAAAATATTTCAAATAAATAATATATTCTTTAAGTTTTTCAAAAATAGTCAAAATTTTAATTAAACATTTAATAACTTTGTCATTTATGAAGATAATCTCACTAAACCTTTTTTTTCGTGTGTAGAACAATGTTAGCCAAAATCTGCATGAAGATTGAAAAAATTGCTTAAAAATTACGGATTTAAAAAATTGTGTTTTTAGTCTAATACCATTTTGCGAGAATTAATTCAGCTAAACCAGGGATGGCGAACCAGCGTTCAATGAGTTGAACAGGCTGAGAAACCTGTCCAGCGATAACTAAAAAGTAAAAAATAAATTAAATGTAAAAAAACTTTTTTAAGAACAAGCTTTTATTTAAACGCGCTAAAAAGAATAAAATAAACTTTTCCTTTAAAACTTTTTTTACTATCAACTTATAACGTCATTACACAATTTATATGATATAAAAGCTTGTCGCGAGATTTACCTGTGTAGATAAACAAGTAAAATAACTTGACCTGATTGATTTTGGTTTTTAAAAATTCAAACTAAGTAAATATGAGTACTTAAATATTGCGACAAGCTTTTATATCATATAAATTGTGTAATGACGTTATAAGTTGATAGTAAAAAAAGTTTTAAAGGAAAAGTTTATTTTATTCTTTTTAGCGCGTTTAAATAAAAGCTTGTTCTTAAAAAAGTTTTTTTACATTTAATTTATTCTCTTTTTAAACAGAAAATGAACTTAATATTTTTCATATTAATTTTCTATAATTACAAGAAATCTTATTACCATTTGCATGTTTTCAGAGTACAACTATGTTGAAACAATATTTAATTCAAAGATATATAATTAATTTTGATCATATTGTGGGTAGGGGAGAAGTAATGTTACATTCATTTTTCGCACAAAATATTTTTAATTTTTCTCAAATTCTTTTCGATATAAAAATTTTTTACACCAAAGGAAACTAGCTTATATTTAATATTGTAAAATTAGTAGAAGGTATATTAATATTATGTGTAAACATTTTTATACTTTCCACTAAAATAAAGAAATGAAAAAGTTAACCTCACTAAGAAATTTTAATGGATATGCATGAGTACACTTAAGGAATTTTTTGAATGTACGTATTCCGCTAATGTTAAACATAAAAAAACTTTTAAAAATAGTAACAAAATGTTTATTTGTAAAATCCTTTCTTTGAAACTATGTAATAAAGTGTTGAATTAGAGTAATTTAACATTTTATAACTTTATTATTTTAATCTGTTTCAATCAAAAAATGATTTTTTTTAATATTGACATTTCTTTAAATGAATTTATCTTGCGATTATAATTTGGGATTCCTATCCATGCAGGAAGAATGGGAAATACCAAGCAAGCTTTACAACAAATAACTGAACAACTTCAAGACATTAATCAAGCAATTGAATTTTGTAAAGAACATGATGATAAAGAATTATGGGAAGACTTAATTCAGTGTTCTCTTGATAAACCAGGCAAGTACAGTCTCACATTCTCATAACCAATACCATAAACTAAATCAAAATATGTCTAATAGATATTTATTTTGGCTTCTATAAAATATCCCCATCATAACATAAATTACTTTTATCTTTTTCAAATACATTGCAAAAATGCCATGTATTAAAAGAGCTGTTTAGAGAATAATTTTTCCTGAATTCCATGTTGGATGATAAAACAACTTTTATTTCTTAAAGCTATTCTAATTTTCATTATACATATAGTCATACATACAACTCAGTTTCTCCTTGCACCTTCAAGACTTTTAAATTATAGGAAATTTTTCTTTGAGATTGATTTTCTATTTATCATACATAATTCAACCCTTTTTTTTTCATATTGTAGTAAATATTTAAAATAGAGGTAATTAATACGAGGGAGGGTGAGTCAAAAAATGTTTTGCCAGTGGTTAGAATTGTGTATGAAAGTCAAAACATAGAATGAGACATTAAAGATAAGACATTATTTTTCTGCTTAATTACCAGGTACATCAAAACATTTTTCATACCACTTGATATGCTTTAAAAAGTCCTCCTCGAAAAACTCAGGGCTTTGCATATGGAAGAAGTGTTTAACGGTTGTCAGCATTGTTTCTAAAGCGCCTTCCGACGAGATTCTTCTTCAAAGCCGGAAACAGAGGAGTCACTTGGTGTAAAATCAGGATTGTATGGCAGATGGTGAAGGTGCTCCGAAGTAAGAGTTACTATTTGGCTTTGTGTAGCCGAGTGTGGTCTCGCATTGTTATCCAACAACAGAACACCAGATCTGAGAAGCCCAGACCACTTTTTCTTAGTTCCCTTTTTCAATTTCGAACAAGGTGTCACAGTACTACGTAGCATTGATGATTCCAAAAAGTATTTTATCTGCAGAGTGAGTTGTTTTGAACTCCTTATCAGACAGGTGATAACTGATGTTTCCACTCCATAGATGTGGTTTTCGTTTCGGGCATGAAATGGTGGACCCATAATTCATCCCCCGTCACAATCCGAAACAGAAAGTTAGTGCCATCTTCATGGTAACACACATGATGTTCCATTTGTGTCATTGTCAGTTGTTGGAACACCCATCGTTCTGACACTTTCCTGTATCCATGAATGTCATTGATGATCTTGCAAGCTCGCTCATGTCCAATACCAAGTTCTTCCACTACTCCATCGATTGTGACATGCCAGTTCGCTTTAATCATGTCAACTACCTTTCTTACATTTTCATCTGTCTAGGTCTCAGTATGTCCTGCAATTGCTGACATATGTCACTGAATTGGCAGCACCATCTGCTTCATCATCACATCTGGCCCAAACTTCCACAAGCTGGTTATGAATTTCTGTTCCCGGTATGCCATGTGCCCATTCATGGCAGATAAATGCTCTCTTTTCCTCGTTTGACCACAAATTCAAAATGCTCACACCATCTCTCCATACCTACCAGGACCAGACTGAGAGGCTGTTCTCCGCTTTGTGCAGGCGCTGCAATGGTGCCATTTACTTGATCGCTGCCAACCTCTACGCAATGGTGTATCAGTGTCTTGCGTGTTCACCTGCTCTATCATCTTTCGTCCATAGCCCATGCTTCTTCTGTGTGCAAAACTCTGAGTTTTCTTGGAGGGCTTTTTGAAGCTTATCTAGCTGTATGACAAATGTCTCAATGTACTTAGTACTTACGTTATAAAGTTATGTCTTTATCTTTAATGTTGCATTCTATGTTTTTACTTTCATACAGAACTCTGATCACAGTCAACAGGGGAAACTTATTTTCAGACTTACCCCCTCATATAGGATAGTGAATACAAGTTATAATTAGTGGCTTTTTTATAAAAGATGATATATTCTTCATAATTTAACTTCTAATAACTATCAAATCTGTTAAAAAAAATACTTGAAAAACTGTATTTTAAAAAATTTTCTTTCACATAAAAAAAATTTAATGTCTAACAAATTTACAATCAAAATTGCTAATTTTATTGAACTACATGCCTTATAAAAAATAATTGTTTTACATAATTATAATGTTAGGTTTTATCACTGTTCTTCTACAAAATATTGGAACTCATGTGGATCCTATCATGCTAATTCAAAAAATACCAAATGGTTTAGAAATTCCAGGTTTAAGAGATTCTCTAGTCAAAATTCTTCATGATTATACCCTGCAAGTAAGCTTTTAGTTATTTATTTTCTTAATAAAACTTAAGTACTATTTATTTTAAAATAATCTTGCTTATCTGTATGTTGAGGATGACAAAATAATCACCTATCAATATTTTTTGCAAAAAAAAATTGCTCTGCCATGTTTTGATTATTTATATTAATACTAGCTGAAATGCCCGTTCTTCGCACGGGTTAAGTGTTAAAAACATAAATTCATCTATTATAGCAATTATAATATTTTAGTGAGGATAAACCCTGTATGAAAAAAGTTGTATAACCAAAAATTAAAAATATTTTTTTTTCAAATGAATGTTTTCACTATAAATAATTTTAAACAAATTGCAATTTTGCCTCAAAGTAAATAATAATTTAACAAAAACAAATATTTCAATGTAAGAGAGAAAATTAGCAAGTTGAAGAGTAAATAGATATGAATGAATGCAAATATAAATAAAAATTATTAAAGAAAAAGTGATAGCAGTTGTAAGTTTCTGCTATGGGAACTATGGGTGAAACAACCTGCAATAGATGAACCGAAAGAAAAAATGAATGATGATAAACTGATTCACTAAATGCTATCATAAATAAAAAATATTAGAAAGCCTTCAACTGAAAAAAAAAATTAAATTAGCATTGTACCCATACCTCATATAATACTATCTAACATATCTGCAATACATCTAATATAGAGTATTAGATGTAATTCAATACTAAAAAAATTTAATTAGTATGAACTAAAATTAAAATCTACCTAAAACAGGTCCCCGTTGAAATAGTCCAGAACCAACAACAGTACTAAATGAAACAAATAATAAACCATATTGTTAAAAAACACATTCTTAAAACAATACTTTTTGCAATATTTCTATTAAAAATTACAATTTGATTGCAAAGAGCAAAAGAATGAGTACATACAATGATAAATAACTATAGTAATAATTAAAATATATATATCGTATATGGACAGTATGATAACATAAAATATGCATATGATCTCCAAGAAACTACGCGAGGAACAGATTATCAGAAGCAACGTAAAATCATTTCAACACTGAATTTTAAAGAAACCCAGAGGGAAATATGAGAAAATCTTTTCAAGGTGCATCCTTTTTCTGTGCAAACATTTTTGCGACCACACCTGATACAGTTTTCTGATTTGCAAGATTGCCAGAAACAAAGTTAAGTCATGACGAAAAATCTGGTCAAAATGGAATTCCAAAGAAAATATGAGAATATTATTTCAAGGTCACCTTATCATAGTTTCAGCAAATAGCTTTTTGTTAAATTTATGACTTTTTCTCATTTAAAACAAAGATGAATTCGTATCGATCATAAGGACCATAAGGCAAAAAACTGCGACACGCAAAAAAAACAACATGATACATACTGGTTCCTCATAAATATGAAGCATTATCTTCACGATATTACCAACATGTTAAAAACAATTAGTTTGAATTCAGTGTCATTTTCTTTGTTATATTTTAAGTAATATTCTCTACATTGAACAAAATATTGAATATGCTGATGAAGGAATTATTATTAGTAAGGATGAATATTTATCTTCAACAACAGAAAATGGCATCGATATGTAAAACATACAACATTTATATGTAAAAAATGTATACAATGCATGTGTATATATACAATCTGCATATGAACAGATTTGTCAGAAGGAAAATTACTTTGATGAGCATTTAATCGCATCCATAGTCTCCGTGTTCATCCATAATTTTTCTAACAGATGTTTTTTTTTGTGAAGAAATGGACATGACAAAAAAAAAAATTCTGGTGAGAAGTGAAGGTGTAGTTTCATTGATTGTAAAAAAAAAAAACCCTTTGATATTTGTGTCATGAATAGGTAATCATGATCAAAGATTCTGGTTACAAAAGGCCTCACAAATTATTATTAGGCTGAAAAGTAGACTTTTTGTGTGTGTGTGAGTCTTTGTATCACATAATTACTGCACCAACAATGATACGCAAGAAAAGGATAGTTCAGAAAAAATAAAACTGTGACACTGAAATAGGAATTATAACATCAATTTAAATTAAAACGTTATCTAAAACAGAAAAAGTAAGCCTTAATTTTGATAAAATTGCCATAAAGTTTTGAACAATAAAAAAACACATAGCAGAAAATCTTAAATATTTAAAATTGAAATAAAAGAAACAAATAAATATAAAAGTAACCTTACATATAGTATAGAAATTATAATATTAATTCAAACCAAAAGCTACTTTAAATAAAGATTTGATGAAACTACCATAAGCAAAATCTTATACGTGAATAGAAATTCTAACTTAAAATCACAATATTGACAATCTGTTAATCTCAATTAGTTTGAATTGAGTGTCATTTTCTTCAGTTGCATTTTTCTACTTTTTTTGTTACAATGGAAAAACATGGAATCTGCCTATAAAGGAAAATGGTATGTATTGGCGTCATTGCAGCAAAATTGGCACCACAATATCAAAATAACAGATTGTTATATGGGAAAAAAATCAAATTTTGGTCAAAAAAGCCACTTTGACTGTAGTGACTCTAATACATTAGTATCAGGAAAAACAGTACCCTTTTTTAACAGAAGGAAATGTAGGAACTTAATATTTTATTGACGAATGCCACTGTTCAAAATTACTCGCCAAGTTGGCAACGCTGATTTCACATGTGTTGTACGCGTTAAATTGGCAACCATGTGTTTTGTTTCATGTAATGTCTCTAATAGGTTGCGATAATATGTAAGAACTGAAATATTATAGGAAGATTTTTTGGTACTTATGTATTATTGCAACAATTGCCAACTCTATTAATAACTCATCAAGTTGACAACAGCAATAATTTCCTATGTGTTGTCCACACTGAATTGGCAACCATGTGCTTCGTTTCATATAATGCCATCATAGGTTGAGATAATACATAAATACCTATTTTTTTGACCAAATGGTCATGCTGACTTAGTTTCCCGCTATGCATAGCCTAAATATAACTGCAGATTGATAGCATCACTAATTTCAGTTTAACAAAAAGAAAACCTCATATATAAATAAAAATTTGTATTAGCCTTTGTATTCTTACATATTAGCATCACCACAACCAAATTGGCACAAAGCAAATCACGCTATATCCACCAAAATCTGACTAATTTTTTTAAGACTGTATTCTGATAGAAAGATGCATCAGTCTTCCAGCTAAACCTGTTATATATTTTTCAATAACTAAATTAGTTTAATATACATTGTTTTGCTTATATTTTGTATGATTATTCTGAACCATTTCTGGGTTTAGATTTAATTCTGTCATTTCTTTTCAGCTTAAAAATTTTTGATTTATTTTGTATGTAGTCATATTGTAATACCTATTTTGGTTAAAGGCTGTGTCAGGTTTATTATTCTATTTTCATTTTGACTTTTATATGTATACATTTGATTCTTCTGTAGTGTTTTTGGTTTTAGATTTAATATAGTCATTTCTTTCCCAGCTTAAGAATCTCTGATGACTTAAATCACAGAAAGTCTTAAACATGAAAAATTGAAACAGATAGAAAATAAGCATAAATATATATGAAGCAACCTTACATATAGTAAAAATTATGACATTAATTGAACCCAAGAAGCAACCTCAAATATAAAAATCAAGGTCTAATTTTGACGAAAATACCATAAACAGCTCAGAACAAAAATAAAATATGTCAGAAAATGTCATATGTAAATAAAAATTCATATTAGCCTTCGTGTTCTTACATATTAGCATCATCACAGCCAAACTGGAACTAAGCACACACAAATCATACTATATCCCAACAAAATCCAGCTGATTTTTTTTTCATATAAAAACACGTAAGAATCTTTTGATATCAAGGAGCGATTAGCATGGCGCCAATTTGGCTGTGATGACGCTTACATGTAAGTAAATCATAAATTCAAACTCAAATCATGATATTGGCAATCTGATAATCCAATTAGTTTGAATGGAGTGTCATTTTCTATGGTACTTACATATTATTGCAACCTATTGGCAATATTACATGAAATGAAGCATATGGTTGCCAATTTGGCAAGTCATTTATTAAGTTGGCAATATTTGCAACAATGTGTAAGTACCAAAAAAGATTATTGCTTTTTACCTTTATCGGCAAATTCCATGTTTCATCGATGTCGCAAAATAGTACCACAATCTAGCTTACAACAAAAAGAAAAGGTACTAACGTATTATTGCAACAATTGCCAACTTGCAATAATATGTGCATATGCGAGACACTAATATAGAAAATACAGCATTAATTTTAATTAAAAGGTTATCGAAAACAAAAGAAAATTAAGCCTTAATTTTGCCAGAAAATATTAAAAAATTTGAACATGAATAAAAGAAACGTAAATATATATATAATGTAATCTAGCATATTGTAGAAATAACATTAATTCAAACCGAAAAGCAACCTTAAATACAAAAGCAAAGGTCTGATTTTGATGGGAAGTAGGCAAGATGTACCGCTAAAGTGTACTGCTATTTATATATATAGGCAATGATTTAGTTAACAGCTTTTCTTACTTTGGGGCCGACTACCTTCTGTTGTCGTGATATGAACGTGAAATGAATTGTAGCCCAAGCACAACCTTAGATTGATAATACCACCAACATTCAGGTTAGCAAGAATAAGTAAAATCAAATGTGCAAACCCAAGGTCCTTGCAACTGTTTTTTACCAAAATATGAACAAATCTTTTTGCATTATTGACTCTAGGAATAACATAAAATTAATAAACATGGAGAAGCAAAAAATTTTCAGATACAGCAAAAAGGTTTGAAGAGTGTAATCAGGCTTTTTTGATAATCATAGTAGAGCTAAGATTAATCAGGAACATAAAATTAAATAGAACATTTTATGGAAAGTAAATATCTTTAAAAGTGGTCACAACAGTAAAAATAGTAGCTTTAGGCCAGCGTGCATTATTACAAATCACAAAAGTTGATAAGAAAAAATTATACACAGATACATGAATTTAATACGGTAGCGAAACTTTGGTTTTGTCCACTAACGTTGGCGGGCTAACAATCCATCTGATGTTTGATATCCCGTCACAAAATTTTCGGAGTCAAAAGTTAAGCGAAAAACGAAATCACCTCACCTGGAATATCTGTACACTTTTACGGTACATATTGCCCCCCCCCCTCTTTTTTTAAAGTACGGAAAAGGATAAAATACGTTATGGATCAAATACGATTCACATTGAAAAACATTGAAAATCTACTGTTGTCGAAGTAGTGTTGCCAATCGGAAAAATAAAATTTAGAAATTATTTTTTCTTAGGATGATTTTTTTCGAAAAACAACTGTAATTCCTCCACTAAGAGAAAAAAAAAACGAATAAATACAACCATAAATAAGTATATTTACTATAAAATGTGTTGAAATTCCCCCCAAAACAGCTCCAAACATTTATTTTCGCAAAGTTATGACTTGGCATGGCTGATGACGTCATATCTCCATTTAACTGAAACATCGCATAAAAATTGAATTTTAAAAAAATCTAAAGTGAATTTCGAAAAAAACTCTTCGAGGTTAATAGCATAACAACCTATAGCTTCTACATGCCAAGTTTCATACTTCTGTATTGCTTAATTTCGCCGGTACAGCTGAAACACACAAACTTTTCTCTGATTAGTACAGATTTAGCTGAAAAATCGCTTAAAAATTGAATTTAAAAAAAATCTAAAGTGAATTTCGAAAAAAACTCTTCGAGGTTAATAGCATATCGACCTTTAGCTTCTACATGCCAAGTTTCATACATCTGGGTTGCTTAATTTCGCCGGAACAGCTGAAACACACACACACACACAAACTCTTTCTTTTATTAGTATAGATAAACAGAAAATTGACTGCATATTTTGATAGTGCAATTTTAAAATACACATGCTCTACATATGAAAAGATGCATTAGATTTTCTTTTACATGAAATGAAAATTTTAATTAATCCTACTTAATTCATAATAAAAAAATATTTATTAATTGACACAAAAAAATGTAAATTGTTTGTCAACTTGTAGTGAAAATTAGCCAAGAAATTTAATTTTCATACTAAATTTGTAAACAATTCAACATTAACTGAATAGGATGCTATTTAATAGTTGAGACATTACTATGTTTTTCTTCATTAGATATCTCTGCGTGAAGGCTGCAAGAAAATTCTTGTTTCTGATTGTTATAGTTTATTAGAAAAATTAAACAAGTTACAAAAAAGAGGAATCTTAGTCAGTGGTAAGTTTTTGTACTCTATTATTGACCCTATAAAACAATTTTTTATAAATTTAAATTATGACTATAATGTTGTTGTCATGGAATGAAAGTTGCCAGAGCCTGTGTGACAGGAATTATAACTGATGAAATTATTATATGAAAATCAATCTCAGATTGAATAAAATCTAAACAAAATTCATATTAAAGTTAATTATTCAATCAGTACAACCCAGCAAGCAAAATAATTTTTGCATTCAATTTCAGCAAGAAAAATAAATATTCCATGGGAATTTCTTCAAAATAATTAACTATAGAAATTATAAATATAGAAAATAATTGCTTGAAATAGATATAGCTTGATTCCTGTATCATACACTTCAAATAATGCTAATCCTTAAAAAATACCTTTTACTGAATGATAATTTAATAACTATCTATACATATAAATAAAATTGAAGTGTCTGTTTGTAATTTCAAATTAGCAGCTTTTTACTTAATGCACTAAAAGTATATACGGTACTCATAACAAAAAACCAATTTTTAAAATTTTTGTCTGTCTGTCTGTCTGTTTGTTCCGGCTAATCTCGGAAACGGCTGGTGCGATTTTAAAAATTCTTTCACTAATGGAAAGCTACATTAACGGGGAGTAACATAGGCTATATTTTATTCCCGTATTCTTACGGGAACGGAAACTATACGGGTGAACGTGAAACTGAATGCCAAGATGAACGCCAAGCTGAGCTAATGAAGTCGTTGTTTTGGTTACTGGCGACCGATGCTCTTCATGAGACATAACAGTGTTACGCGCACATCATAATTCGCTGACACGTGCCATAATTTTTTTTTTATGATAGTTATCTCACTGTTCAGTTAAGTAGAGCATCGGCTGTTCCGGATGCACTTTTAAAAATAATAAATCAAGGCTTCATAAGCAAAAAGCAATGCAAGAAACAAAAAATTGATAAGTTTTAATCCTTTCTCCTTTTTTTATTTACATTTTTAGTCACATTTAAACAATAGTTATTATTTGCTTAATATTTATATTGTAATCGAAGAATAATAATTTTCAAGGTATCTTTCATTTTTCTACCTCTCTGTTTTTCTTAATTCAAATTGTTCTTAATTTCTTAATTGTGAGTTTTTTTCATTCGTTATATTTAAGCTGTTTTAAACTTTAACAGCTGAACTTTAAGTATAATAATTATAAATCGATGTTAAACATTGTTAGGTTTTTATTCATGAAAATATTTCAGATTTTGATAAAAAACATAGCATTTATGATGATGTTCGCAATCTCAATATAAAAGAAGATTCGTGGTTGTGTGAAAGATCCATTTTAGCACCTATAAACGACCAGGTTACTGCGCTTAATCAGCGCATGTTAAATAAGCTTCCTGGTGAATCACAAACATACCTTTCCATCAATACAGTTTGCAATCCGGATGAAACGGTTAGTTATCCAACAGAATTTTTAAACAGTATAATTGTGCCTGGTCTACCTCCTCACAAGCTAGAACTTAAGATTGGCGTTCCCATCATACTACTCCGTAATTTAAACCCACCAAAACTTTGCAATGGTACTAGGTTGCGAGTAGTGTCATTGCAAAGAAACGTTATAGAAGGTCGTATAATATCCGGATGCGGAAAAGGTAACATAGTACTTATACCACGAATTCCCATAATAACATCGAATTTCCCGTTTGAATTCAAAAGACTACAATTCCCTGTAAGTGTCAGCTTTGCTATGACAATTTACAAGTCACAAGCGCAAACATTAAGCAAAGTTGACATAGATTTAACTAAGAGTTGCTTTTCACATGGCCAACTATACGTGGCATGTTCACGTGCGAGGAATGCCACTGGCGTTTTTGTTTTAGCTCAAGAAAATCGTACACCAAATATTGTATATAAAGAGATTTTTCAATAAATTTAATACTGTATATAGAGAGGATGTTCAATAAATTTATACGAAAAAAATCACACAAAAATTAACAAAAAACACCAAAAAGCAGAAAGAACACCAAAATATAAAAATAAAACATTGATTCACAAAGTATAAAAATGACATTAAACTCTCTCTCTCTATATATATATATAGCGTGTATGTATTTCTTAACGTGGAATACTGAATTATTAAGTTTTCGTAAGATCTGTGAATTGAACAAAACACTTTTTTGTAAATTTCTACGTGAACGAAGTCGCGGGGGTAACAGCTAGTATGCAATATAATAACCTAGAGGGATGAAAAATTTTAAATTAATGCACATCCAAGCAGAAAATCACATCTCAAATGCTTTATTTACAACTTTAAATTTGTGTATTTTTAATTTGATAAGCATCTTTTATTTTATTTATGAATTAATACTTTTAAGTATAAATTAAATTTAATAATAAAGCATTCTAACTTTTTTATTCTTGTAATTAATGATTTTTAAATCTGTTATTTTTGTTCACAGAGGATCAAATTTGCTGCAAATGTGAAAGAAGATTGCATACAAGTGGTAATTTTTTTTAAAATATACGCTAATCGGAAATTATTTACAATTTATGACCTAATTTGCAGTGGAAAAATATTTTTGAATTTATTTTAAATATATGATTTAATTGTTGATGTTCCAACATATTATCAAGAATTTTTTAAATATGTAAAATCCCACTTTTCAAGAACAGCAGTAATGTTAAAAATTAATAAAAATATATTTCTTTGTTAATGATATTAAATACAATGTCTGTATCATATATCCTTTGTTTTTAAAAGATAATGTATTTGAGTAACCACAAAGTTTTTTGTAAAATACATATTGAAAACAAAACTTTTTTCTAATTAGTATTACTTTGTATCAAAATATCCTGCACCAATGTAAGTTTAAGAAATTACAAGTAAAGTCTTACAGTGTATAAAAGCTTATCAAAGGAGGCAAAAAAAAGTTTTCAACATATTAAACAATCCAAAAAACTGAGTACCCTTTTTTTTTTTTTTTTAACATGTTTGTTTTTCTTAGATTACAAAGTTGGTGGTGATATCATGGTTTTTAACTGCAGGCATGTTTTCCATGAAGACTGTGTGTCATATTTCTCAAAAGAAACGGTGAGTAGAAGGATTTCAAAATCTTATCTTTTCACACACAAAAATTGCAATATCTGGTCGGCAAATAAGCGAGTAGTTTTTATTTAACTTGTAAATTAACTGCAATCTGTACAACTCTTGCATTTTTATGCAATTTTTTTTAAAATCTTAGAATACATGAAGGGGAGGATGCTAATTCCACCCTGGGGAATATAAAACATAAAACTGAACTATCATTTTCTCTCAGCTTTAAATTTTTTAGATTCCATCATCATGTATCTTAATCAGGATATAAATGTCATTCTTAAGCCAAAACTTGTTTTATTATAAAAATCATTTATTTTTCCCTCTATTACAAAACAGAATATGAATTAACTTTTTCAAAACATGCATGATTACAGTAATACTTTCAGGTGCTCTATTATTTATAAAATTAAAATATGTAATTGATTACATTGAATTCAATTTTGAATCCTGTATGCATTACTGTGATACAAGTACATCGCATTTTAGTTTTCTGTTTGTGTGTAAAATTTATTTTCTCAAGGGGAGGCACAACTACGAAAATTCATTTTGGGGCAAGACTTGGTGTAATAGTAGTACTCTTTTAGTGTGTTCAACCCTCAATGTATTAGTGCCGAATGGCCAGTCATTTGAAGAAAATAGCCTTAAGTTTTAAACAACCCTAGTGCTGTCCTTCTGCTTTCTACACTGACAGATAGGATTCGAATCATGCGATGGAATTTTTTTCCCAATTCATTAAATTATTTTTAATAATATTTTATGGAATATTCTGTTTTACATTATAAAACTATCTGTAACTAGTTTTTTATATATAAATATATTCATAAAATACAAAATTACATAGAATATCATTTAATATTTAATTAAATGAATTGGAAAAAAAAAATCATTGCCCGATTCAAACCCTATCCGTCTGCATGGAAAGCAGATACCTGCCACTGTGTCGCTGGAGGTATTTAAAATTTAATTGTATAAAAGCTAAACATGAATTTTGAAGGCTATTTTCTCTGAATCGACTGGCCATTCAGGGCTAATACATTGAGTGTTGAACACTCTAATGGAGTACTATACTATTACACTAAATCTCGTCCCAAAATGAATTTCCTTAGTCGTACCCTCCTCTCCCCTTGTTGGTACAAATAAAACTACAAAAACACATTGATAACAAAATCTTTTTAAAAGGTTAAGAACCTAAAGGAAAGATAAGGTATTTGTACCATAATACAAATGTATATGGTAACATGCCTTAACATGTATAATTCAAAAGTATCAAAATTTCAATTTTATTAATATAATTTTTATTCACCAAAAAAGGGTCTCTAAGGAATTATGCTTCTTGATTCTGGCATAGCTAGTTCACTGTGGGCCCTGTATCATATTTTCTACAGAAAAAATATGGTTAGAGTATGAAGGTTAATGGGCCATTTGTTGGTATGTGCTGCTCTTGTTAGGAAAACACATCCGAGTACAAAATTATACCCCTAGTCTTGAGAAAGATCCTACTTTCAGAATTTCTGGAATAGGCAAGATGTGTTTAATTGTTTAAGTTACAAAAGTGATTTTGAAATATCCTTAATTTATGAGCATGTCTATAATTTAAATTTTTTGATTCAATACAAAAGACACTTTCATCAAAATGCAAATAAATCTCATCTTGTAATTATGTCCAGTACTGTTCAATAATGAGACATG